>CAWZYM010000036.1:0-117500 GCA_963966185.1 Rhabditoides inermis | reverse complement strand
TTGATGAAAGGTGATAGTGATAGAAGAGAATGACGTCGACTGGGTACGCGATAATGATATGTGGAAGGGTGTTGAAATCGTATTTGAAACTAAAATGAAAGTAGTCAACAAGTTCGAAAAACGGAGGAGAAGAGACAACTGCCAAGTAACGACGAACTCGCTGTTCCCAAACCACGTCTAATAATAGCAGCTGACACCTGATTCATACTGCATTCCAGAATTCAAATTTGCAGGCACAGGGCAGATGATGCCGCAAAGAGCTGTTCAAAACAGAACGAGAGAGAGAGAGAGAGAGAGAGACAGACAGACAGAGAGAGAGTCGTTCCAACTACGGTAGCATTCACGAGGTGGAGTGAGAGTACTAAGTGAAAAAGGGGGAGGAGACTCAGGGTGTGTTCGGTTGCTGAGCTAGCCTCGCCAAGTTTGTCATTACGAAATCGCAATCATGGATGACACGAGATAACAATGAAAAGCCCAAAAGTATATATATAAAGAGGACGTCGCGATCGCGTGATGATTGAAACGAGCGGGCGATGTGGTATCGAAAGTAAAGTGCAGGGAAATCAATGAAGAAAAAACACGCGATCACACCACACGTCATATAGCAGGCGCAGATGTGAAATTCGATCGAATCAAGCGATAATCGAACGCGAACACGAGGTGGAAAGGTTCGATGGATTGATTGCGCAATTCTAGAACTAGAACGGCTAGACAGCGAGACGAGACGAGACGGAATAGAGTGGCAATGGTTGAGAATGCGGCTAGAATAAGAGTGAGTATGCTTGCCAGCTTAAGCTAGAGTAAAGAGAAGCACATGATAGACACACAGAGTATGCCAAGCAGCAATGCTCGAATATCTCACTACACGCTACTATAAACTAAAATTATCATTTTTTAGGGTAGTGCATAAAACATGAATATGAACATGAACATGAATATGAACATTGGGGTGCATAAAAGGTGAATATGAATATGAACATGATACTAACTATGGTATTTGAACAAGATACGTTTTATGAAACGTAATAGCGGTACTCTTTTATCGTAACTGTATTGACTTGACTAGGGAATACGAAAAACTGCAGTAGTGGTATGTGAAAAGTGAATACTGAGAAAAGGTGAATACTGAGAAAACATGAACATTGAGAAAAAGTGAATACTGAGAAAACATGAACATTGAGAAAACATGAACATTGAGAAAAGGTGAATACTGAGAAAACATGAGCATTGAGAAAAGGTGAATACTGAGAAAACATGAACATTGAGAAAACATGAACATTGAGAAAACATGAACATTGAGAAAACATGAACATTGAGAAAAGGTGAATACTGATCCTCTTTTTCGTTGTTCACTGAAAACATACTATCTGCCTGCTGTGAACCATCATACATCACTTACACCTGCCACGATTGTTTTTGTATCTTAAGGTACCAGGTAGATATATCCATGAGAACGCTCTATCTCCCTCTCCCTCTCCCTCTCCCTCTCCCTCTCCCTCTCCCTCTCCCTCTCCCTCTCCCTCTCCCTCTCCCTCTCCCTCTCCCTCTCCCTCTCCCTCTCCCTCTCCCTCTCCCTCTCCCTCTCCCTCTCCCTTCTCTTCTTCTCTCTAACTTGAATACTGAGAAAGGTGTGAATACTGTGCGGCCCCTCCTCGCTCGTCGCTGTACTATTCTGGATAGCGGTCGGTTCTCTCTGTGACCGCTCCCCCTCTTTATCCAATAATCTCTTCTGTCTTATCTATAGTGTCTGATATTGTGAGTGAGAGTAAGTTAGATCGTAGTACGTAGCGCAGCGGACCTGACGAGCCGTGGCATGTGAGCACGGCTCTGCCCGATACAGTTTGGATTGGGAGGCTAGATAGTAGATATGAGTGGGGTAAGCTCCAAGGATAAGGGAGAGGTTTTATCCCCACTGTAACCTAGGTTTCTTGGCATGTCTAGAACCTAGCACATTACAACTGAGACAACATGAACATGGGGGAAATGTGAATACTCTCTCTCTCTCTCTCTCTCTCTCTCTCTCTCTCTCTCTCTCTCTCTCTCTCTCTCTCTCTCTCTCTCTCACTCTGTGCCTTCTGTGAATTTCCCGAAACAGTTTTATGCTTCTGTCTACTCTCATGCCGCCACAGCGATATTGGAGAGTGACCGGTCGGTCTGTATCATTTCAATAATATCCCCGCTTAGCCAAAATAAAATCTATCGGTGATTTTTGAAATCAACCCAGCAATGACTGAACGGTTAGCTTTCGCCGAATCAGACAACTGTTGCGGGTTTCTTTCGGAAGGGTTTTGCCAAAGGGAAATAATTCGTGTTTTTCGTCCGAAACACCTAAATCAGTTGACTTCTCAAACGGAAACGAAACGTCCGAAACATGTCCCTTATTTTCAGTAGTTTGAGTATGTAGATAAGAGTTCTCATTTGAGAGTAGTGGGTAGGTCTTGGCTAAGGCTTCGGATTCGGCTGATATCGAATTAGTTTTCGATACCGAGTTCGGCTGAATTTTTGAAGAAATGGATACAAAGCCTTTTCTCGGGTCTCTGTTGAGCTACAGAGCACTAGTTTAATGGAATCGAATGCTCTACGAGTGATCTATTCAACTGCATAGTTCGTTCCAGTTGAAACGGTTTCGAAACGCCTGCTTTCGTATTCTTTATTTCGACCCTTTCCTGTGACGCGGCGATATTCGCGTTTGCATATGGCATATCCACGCGACCGAAGAGAGAGAGGGAGCAATTAGCGGTGATTATGAGGACGAGTTCATCGATAACAATCGATATCAGTCAGTCAGAGTAATCAGTAATCTTTTAGTGAGCACTTTCATCCAGAAACTGCGCCTATTGCACAGAGAAGCCGACGATTTCCGAGACGATAGTCTCACCGCGCCACAAGAAGGGGTTGAAATCGAGGGTACGAAAGAAACGAACATTTTTGAATGGAAGAAACTATGCAGTTTCATAGATCACTCGTAGAGCATACGATTCCACTAATAAACCAGAACACTGAAGCTCAATTCGAGAATAGACACAAAGCTTTGTGTTCATTTCGTCCAAATTCAGCCGAATTCGATCGCAGGGGGCAGTTCGACCGACCATCACTGTATATGAAGTACAAGTTTTCACACAAAACCAAATGAGAGTCTTAGGATTTCTTATTGGCTAGGTTGTATAACTTGAATCTGCTGATAAAATAACTTCGGAAGGAGGATCGAGGAGGCACGAATTCACATTCACGAATTGATATTTTGCAGATAAGAGGATGTTGGGTTGTTGGGGAGTGTGTTCCATTATGGAAAAACCTTACTGAAAAAAACGTGCTGATCTTTAAAGTTGTGTTATTGATTTGCTGGGTTGTTTTCGAAAATCACCGATCGGTTTTATGTTTGCTAAGCGGGGATATTATTGAAATGATACAAAGACCGACCGGTCACTCTCCAATATCGCTAGACAGAAGCATAAAACTGTTTCGGGAAAGTCACATAAGGCACTGGAAGAGAGAAAGAGAGAGAGAGAGAGAGAGAGAGAGAGAGAGAGAGAGAGATTTCACATTTCCCCCCATGTTCATGTTGTCTCAGTTGTAATGTGCTAGGTACATGCCAAGATACCTAGGTTACAGTAGGAGTAAAACCTCTCCTTAGAGCTTACCCCACTCATATCTACGAGGGAGAGGGAGAGGGAGAGGGAGAGGGAGAGGGAGAGGCAGAGGGAGAGGGAGAGGGAGAGAAGGGAATAGTGATTGAGTTAGAGATAAGAGGAGAAGGAGAAAGAGTAAGTGAAAGAGAGTGAGTGAGTGAAAGATAAGAGGAGAAGGAGAAAGAGATAACAGAGAGAGTGAAATCTAGAGAGAGAAAATTAGAGAGAATAGGAGAAGGAGAGCGAGAGAGTGAGTGAGTGAGTGAGTGAGTGAGTGAGTGAGTGAGTGAGTGAGTGAGTGAGTGAGTGAGTGAGTGAGTAAGTGAGTGAGTTATTAAGAGAGTGGATGAGTTAAAGAGTTAAAGAGAGGGGAGAAAGGAATAGAGAGAGAGAGAGGGAGATAGAGCGTTCTCATGGATATATCTACCTGGTACCTTAAGATACAAAAACAATCGTGGCAGGTGTAAGTGATGTATGTCAGGATGGTTCACAGCAGGCAGATAGTATGTTTTCAGTGAACAACGAAAAAGAGGATCAGTATTCACCTTTTCTCAATGTTCATGTTTTCTCAATGTTCATGTTTTCTCAGTATTCACCTTTTCTCAATGTTCATGTTTTCTCAGTATTCACCTTTTCTCAGTAATCATGTTTTCTCAATGTTTTTTCTCAGTATTCACCTTTTCTCAATGTTCATGTTTTCTCAATGTTCATGTTTTCTCAGTATTCACTTTTTCTCAATGTTCATGTTTTCTCAGTATTCACCTTTTCTCAGTATTCACTTTTCACATACCACTACTGCAGTTTTTCGTATTCCCTAGTCAAGTCAATACAGTTACGATAAAAGAGTACCGCTATTACGTTTCATAAAACGTATCTTGTTCAAATACCATAGTTAGTATCATGTTCATATTCATATTCACCTTTTATGCACCCCAATGTTCATATTCATGTTCATGTTCATATTCATGTTTTATGCACTACCATTTTTTAGCGCGATATTCGCCATTTTCTGCCGGTCAAAACGGACGATTGTATTCAAAATCCAACACCACAGCTGACATCTCCTTTGCGAGGTTAGGTTTGCTTTTCCAGATATTACATTATGTTACCTACAACCTTTTCAGATGTCAAAAATACACTTCCGGGAGAAACATATAGCCGCAATCGGACTGTTGTTTATAGCGTCCCTGTGCTTCATCTCGGTATACTTGTTACCGACGGGCTCATCGGACCCGCTTACATAGTAAATTATTTTTTTGTTAAAGTGGTTTAACGGATGTGCTCAGTGTGAACGCGCACTCAGACGACCATGATCACGAATTGCACGGTGGCGGAGGAGCGCGTGCTATCGCCGTTCAGAAACAGAGAGAACGCGACCAGGAGGTGAGAGAGAGATAGAGATAGAGAGAGAGAGAGAGAGAGAATGTTGAGTTAGTATATGACACTGTTTTAGATTCTGCGACGCAAAATCGAAGCTGCCGACGTGATCGTACCCATTCCGAAGCCCCAGATCGGAGCCGGCGACGACGCCGACGCACAGAAGACATATGTCAAGGAGGTACGCATTGAATCATATTTCTTTTGTATTGTACTGTTTCAAAGTCTAGTGATATATTAATCCAACATGTGTTCAGATGATGAAGTTTGCTTGGGACGGGTACCGCAAATACGCTTGGGGATCCAACGAACTCAAGCCGATCTCGAAGACTGGCCACTCTGCCTCTGTTTTCGGTGAGTGAATTAATCGAACAATCGTTTAATGTGTTTATCAGGAATGGGCGATATGGGCGCTACCATCATTGACGCTATCGACACACTATATCTGATGGGAATGAAAGAGGAGTACGAGGACGCCCGCAGATGGATCGAACTCAATCTCGACTTCAAGAAGACTGCTGTAAGATTCTGACGCATTCTTGATTATCTCATTTATGTTTTGTTCAGAAGGGAGATTTGTCAGTGTTCGAGACCAACATCCGCTTCGTGGGTGGTCTTCTTTCTATATACGCTCTCACTAACGACAAGGTAGGTGTGATTGTGCTATGACTACTTACGATATTCTGTTTTAGATGTTTCTGAAAAAGGCTGAGGACATTGCCACTCTTCTTCTCCCCGCGTTCGACACACCCACTGGAATTCCTCTCGCGCTTGTCAACGTCGCAACTGGTCGGTTACTGCACACCACAACCCAGTCGATCGCGGCTTTACATTGTGTTTGTAGGCAAGGCGCACAACTATGGCTGGGCTTCCGGAGGCTGCTCGATTCTCGCCGAGTTTGGATCCCTGCAACTAGAGTTCGACTACCTCTCCAATGCCACTGGAAACCCCGTATTCAAGGAGAAGAGTGAGTGTGAATAAGTGATTTATAAGCCAAATATTACATTTATATATCTATCTCATCATGTTGATTATTGCAGTCACGAAGGTGCGTGATTTCCTGTACGAGATTGAGAAGCCGGAAGGCATGTACCCCATCTATCTCCATCCCTCCACCGGAAAGTGGGGACTACGTGAGTCGTTCTACTTATGCTTTTGGAATCTGAGTAGTCTGATTACACCTTTGCTTGTAGGCGAGTATTCTATGGGTGCGATGGCTGATTCGTGGTACGAGTACCTCCTCAAACAGTGGCTCATCACGGACAAGAGGGACTCGAAGACCAAGAGGTGAGTGGGAGCGGAAGGAGACGGAGGGTGGAGAAGAGGGTCGCGTATTGCAGGGCATACGACGAGGCAGTGTTCGCCATGGAGAAGAAGATGCTGTTCCGCAGTCAGCCCAGCAACCTCGCGTGAGTCGGGTGCCCACTCCGTTCCCTACTCTCTTCCCTCTTACAGATACTTTGCCGACATCAAGGGCAAGCGCGTCGACCACAAGATGGATCACCTCGCGTGCTTCTCGGCTGGAATGTTCACACTGCAGTCGGTGAGTGGAGGGAAAGAGGAGAGGGAAAGGGAGACGCTGTGTGTTGCAGGTGCACGAGCCGAATGTGACGACGGCGCAGCACTACCTGCAGCTGGGGCGGGATCTCGGAGACACATGCCACGAATCGTATGCCAGGAGCGGTGAGTGATTGTTCGTAATTCCCTTCCCAACCGTATCCTTGCAGCCATCGGCATTGGCCCCGAATCATTCCGTTTCTCTGGTGGACAGGAGGCGGTGGGAGTGCGGCCCGGAGAGAAGTACTACATCCTGAGACCCGAGGTGGTTGAGGGTTGGTTCTACCTGTGGCGAGTGACTCGCGAGCAGAAGTATCGCGACTGGGCATGGGCCGTCGTCCAGGCACTCGATAAACACTGCAAGGTGAGCGCCTCGTCTCTTTTCCTCGCTTTTTCGTACATGTTTGTGTAAAGGTGGAAGCTGGCTACTCTGGCATCCGTGACGTGTACTCGTCTTCTCCGGAGCACGATGACGTGCAGCAGTCGTTCCTGTTGGCCGAGCTCTTCAAGTACCTCTTCCTCATTTTCTCCGACGAGACTCTGCCTCTCGATCAGTGGGTGCTGAACACAGAGGCACACGCGTTCCCCATCCGAAGGTAGATTAGACTAGGCCGCTCTTCTCTCTTCGCTTATCCATTCCCCTGCTAGTCTTCTCCCTCTCTCCAATCAAATGCGCGCCCTGGTGTTCCTTTCCTTGTATGTCTAGGCTGCGAGTGTGCTCAGAATTGTGATGATATTCCTGATCCGATCCCAATATGTGTCACGTGTTGCCCCCTCTTGGAAGTCTTATGTACTGTGTACACGCTCCGTTTCATTTTGTCGGTTCATGGGTATGTTTTACTACAGTTGTATGAAATACTTTTGTAATTTATGAATTATTTTGTGTGATATAATAAACAACGACACTTGTGTGTATTGATTGGTTTTTTGATGAGTGAATTGTAGAAACGGTTCGGCTCTACCGATACATTCGGATGCGACTTTGTGGAAAAAATGCAACAGCGACAGCCGAAGCCTGCCTTGAGTTGCAATTACAAGAGACAAAAAGTAGGGCTGAGCCGGGGATTGAACCCGGGACCTCTCGCACCCTAAGCGAGAATCATACCACTAGACCACTCAGCCGTGAGAATGTCTCTCTAGCATATACGATGTGGGTGTTTCATCTAGCTTTCAACGCGCAGCAATCAAATAACAGGTTCTGCCGTATTAGCCCAGCCTAGCCCTTCGCCTAGTCCCATCCGCCCATCCACAACATTTCATTGTGCCCTTTTATTCATACCATAAACTTCAATACAACAACATTCAACAACATGAACACATTTATAACAGAAACAATAACACATTACAGAAACATACCGCAAATCTGTGAACTGGAGATTGATATCATAAAGAGATACGTGGAATTGAGATTGAAAGAAACCAAACGAGAGGCAAGTAGAGAATGCTAACATTAAGAGGTAACAAGAAAACACAGGCGTAACAATGAGAAGGCTTCTTCAAAGACGAAAGACTCATGGTAGAGTCATATTTACTAAGCACTCTAGACGACGATAGGCTTGTCGGCCCTCTTGGAGCGGACCATGCAGAGGTTGGAGACGAGCAGCTGTCCAGGCGGAAGGTGCGCGCGCAGGCGAACGGACACGCGCTGGCGGAGGGAGAAGAGCACTGCAAGGAGAAGCGAGTGAGGGAGGCACACCGAGAGACACTCACTCTTCTGCTCCTCCCGAGGCAGTTCCGCCATCCACACACCAGCCCTCTTGCACGGGCGGAGAATGAGCGGGAAGCGAGCCACGCCCTCCCACTCCAGACTGCAACACAAGCAGTCCATATCATTCCACACACCCCCTCACCTGGCTTCGACCACTCCATTCCACTTGTTCATATCCGGCTGTGTTTGCACCACTCGGAACGGCCTGCAATGCCCCGATCACTCGCTGGTCCTCTTCTGTCCAGATAACCCTTCACTCACGTGTACACAACGTTCTCCGGTCTCTTGCGGGGGCGCACCTTGGCCCCTCCGCGCACATCCACACAATACACCGCCAACGACTGGAACACACCAACCCATTCTCGGCTCGCGCTGCCCCTGCCACTCACCACAGTCGAATACGTCTCCCTCTTGAGGTAGTCTTCGATGGCAGACTGGGGAATGGTGAGCAGCTCTTCGTACTGCATGTGCGTGTCTCCCTCCGGGACGCGCAGCGTGCGCGCCTTCCCAATCTCGGCAGTGACCACGTAGAAAGAGGGGAACACATCGTCGGTCGCATTCCGCCACGCCACCTCCATACGCGACAGCACGTCCCGCACCAGCTTCACATTCTGCACACTCGCTGAGAATGAGTTGGTGACTATGGCGGTACCTGTGAGATGCGATTCCGCTTGTTGTCGTTGTTGGTCTGCTTCGCCTTGTGCTTTGCCCAGTCGACGATGCGAACTCGGCTCTCGCGGTCGGCCACCTGAAGGGGAGACTGCATGCACACCCCCGCACGCAGCAAGCGACGCAGCTGAAATGGGACATTCAGGCGACAGACAGCTCGAACAGAGGACTCACGTCGTTGCTGCTGCACTTGTTGATGGCCGTGTGTCCGATCGTGTGACCGGACCCATCCACGCCAGTCAAAGGACAGCCTGCAAGCAATCAATGACACCCCATTAGCCACGTCGCATGCATCCAACCAGCTCGGATGAGAGCGATGGCGACACAAGTGCCGGCGCCGGAGAGGAGAGCGAGGTGGGCGGCATTGGGCGGGAACACGCCTTCCTCCGAGAAGCGAGCCTTTCCAGCAACTCTCGACAACACGGCAGTCAGCGTCCTGCCACACACCAGCCTGTCATCTGCTCATCATCACTACCCCCACCTGCACTTCCTGTGGTCACTGGAGCAGGCGTAGGGCTTGTGTTGCTTCTTCAGCTCGGGCTCCTTCTCATCCAGCACCCAGCCGTAGCCCGCATCCGCCGCGAACATGTCCACCAGAACCTCAACACCACTCCACTCTCCCGCCCATTCCTCCACTCTCTCGCCCACCTTCACAACAGCCGCCCTGTGCTCCTTCCTCTGCTCAGTAGCACACAGGAAAGTCGACGCGTAGTCCCAGTGTCCGGCAACGAACCACACTGGCAGCGTACGGGACCACTTCTACAAAGTAGATATACACATCGATCGATAGCCACATCCCCACTCACCCTCGTCTCTCCGTCCTCACTCAGAGGCTGGAGCTCGACTATGCTCTGCCCGAATGCGTGTGCGCGACGGGCAAACTCACATTGAATAATCTCCTCATATGGAATCTATAAGAGTACATTGCCTTGCCACTTGCCCTCCACTCTCACCGTGGTGCGCATCCTGTTCTGTCTGAGGACGGCCCTGTCCCTGTCAACTGCGCGCAGCACACTTGCTCCATTCTGCAACACCCACACTCACTCACCCCTTACCTACCCCCTTTCTGTGCTCACCTTGACAGTCTTCTTGAAATGCACGACAAGGTTGTTCTTGTTGGGTCGGATGAGGGCGCGAACCGTGCGAGCCGCTCTGTGAGAAATCCACGCGCGCAGCTAAACATCACATGGAACATGGAAACAACCATTAAAAGGAGAGTGACTAACTCTGTTAAAGCGTTCCTTGCGCAGTGGCTTCCTGAAGAAGAGACAGAGCATCTCGCAAGAGTTCCACCTAAACAGTTCCTCTAACCAACGCCTCCTCCCGTTCTCTCTCCCCTGCCCTGTCCACTCACCTCCTCGCGTTGCGCACATTCTCGTAGAGGAACGGGTCCTTGTATGGCTGTTGGACGACCATGCGACGCAGGCGAACCTCGAGTTCCTCCTCCGCCGCTCCGTCCTCCTCCCTTTTCCTCTCGCGCACTCCACCCATCGATGCCGTGTCGGCCGACTCGACGACGCAAGCAGCCTGCTCCTCCGGCTCAGCCATCGCCACATCAGCCGCCTCAGCCATGTCCACGTCCATCACTGTCTTCTCCGTTGTCTCCTTCGACTGATCCTGTTCCACCGACCGCGATCCCAGATTAATCCACGCCTCCTCTGCCTCCTGAATATTGATGAAATGAACCTCTCAAAGTATTTATATATATAATAAAACTGTGCTGGCCTTTTTCTTCTTCTTTTCTTCGAGAGCCTTCCTCTCCCTCTCTTCTTTCTCCTTCATCTCGCGGATCTTTTTCTTCCTCCTTTCCTTTTCCTTCTTTTCCTTCTCTTTCTTCGTCGACTCCATATCTCCGAACAGATCGAGCATAGTCAGCATCTACAACACAAACCATATTTCCATATTCCATTGTTTGTTTTCGTTCGTCCCTCTACCTGCGGGTTGTGTGGCTCGGCCGCCTTCTCCTGCTTCTTCTCCTCGGCACGCTTCTTCAGGTTCTTCTCCTTCTCCTTTTCCTTGGCGCGCGCCTTCTCCTTCTCCCTCCTCATCTCCTCCCTCTTCTCCTCCTCCTTCTTTTCCCGCTGCTTCTCCTCCTCCGTCATCACCCGCATCTCCTCCCTCTTCTGTCTCTCCTCCTTTTCACGTTGCTTTCTTTCCAGTTCTTCCCTCTCCTTCTGCTTCCTTTTTTGCTCCTTTCTCTTCTGCCTTTCTTTTTCCCTAGCCTCGTCATCTCCGAAGATGTCCTGAAACAATTAAATTCATAAATCAGTAAATAAAAATACGTGCCTCCATGGAAATAGGCGGAGTCGGGTGAAGCTTGTCCTTCTTCTTTTTCCTGGACTCTTCCTTGCCCGCCATCTCGACATCTTTGTCTAGATCGAGTGCCTTTCCGCTGCCGCCGGACGAGCGCCTCTTCTCCTTATTCCTAAAATTCTCATATAATTCCCATCCCCCCCTCTTCTCACTTCTTGCTGAGCAGTCTCTCCATAGCCTCGAGGGCATTCTGTGCGTCCAGCCGCTTCTTCTCCTCGGCTCCAACCTGCAATGGAACACGAGAGATAGACGATTGTCTGGCTGGCTTCTACCTGCTGTCTTCTCTTCTCAGCCGCCTCCGCAGCCTCCCTGTCCCTCCGTCTGATCGTCAGCTCGTTCTCGCTGTCCGTGTTCTCGTAGCTCGACTCCCTCCTCTTCTCCTTCTCCCTCTTTTTCTGTCTGTGCTTCGCCTTCTCGGCGCCCTTTTCTCGTGCCTCCTTCTGCTTCTCCTTCTTCCTCCTCAGCTCCTTTTCCCACTGCTTCTTTTCCTCCGGGAGCATTATGAGTTCGAGGTCACCCTCGAAGAGGAACTGTCTCTTGTCCTTGCCTTCCCTCTCGGCAAGGGGCAGCACCGCGTCGGGGTAGTCCCTCCACGTCCTCTCTCGCCACACCAGCTCACACTCGGGTAGGAAACCCTAAACACGCCCAATCAACAAGCTGACACCGCATCATTTAACAAGAATCCCGAAAACTGTGAACGATTTCCATATATCCATATTACGGTGACATACCACGTTGGGCCAGTCTTTTTTGTAGCGGCGGATGGCAATGGTCATGAGTCCATCGAGCCACAGGTTCACCTCCGGCTCCCACGTCCACTCGTCATCAGTGTAGCCCTCCCAGTGAACCTCAACGCTCATCCATCACATCAACAAAAAAACACAACTAACCAGGAAAATGTACTTGCAGTGCGCCTTGGCAGCCTTCTCTTCCTGAATTGGGTTGAAGACGTGAGGACAGGCTTTCTGGAATGGAAATAGCAAGTCTCGCCTACATGGCACCATTCTCGATTCACCTTGTGTATGCATTCTTTCCATGAACAGTACTGTTGGCCCATCTCCATCTTCTGCTTCGCAGTCGTGTACCTACAACACGCGTCGCAAGAGAATAAAAAAGAGTGCGAATATCACTTACAACTGGTGCGTCACGATGCGTTCCACCCTGAACTCGCTCATTTTTTCCCTGAAATATATAATTACGATCAATATTCATTTATGCCACGACGGCAGATGGAGAGAGGTGGAGAGAGAAAGAGAAAGAAGTTCATGGAGGTGTGGTTTGACCGGCGCCAAATGATCTCTCGTGTCGCCTCGCCTCTCCCTACCCCCGCGGACCCGCAACCCGCAACACCAACCTACTGCGTCAGCTGTTCTCCTCCCTCCCATCTCATCACTCCTCCGATTCTCTCACTTTCATCGCCCTCACAAAACACTCACCGCATATAACTCTCCAACTTCACATCAAACATTGCTTGCTCACACATGTGAGATGCTGATTCACTCATATTATTATCACCTTCAAACACTGCTTATTGGACAGTGCGAATACAACCGACTGAATGGAATTATCGCTTTAGCTCATTTCCATTCTATAAAATTTTCCATAAAATTGTTATCGTTCTTATAAACGTTTCGCGAAACATGTGCGGTGACAAGTGTCATTCGCGACGCGAGTGTTGCCGCGAACGCCCTCCCTTTCTCGCTCCTCGTTCTCTCACAAGCCCTACCAGATGTCCGAGTCGACCCCGCAGCAGGCCAAGATGGACCACCCTCTCTACGACTTCCCTCGCATCGTCACCAACGCGCGCCTTGTGCAGATGGCATGCTGCGTTCTAGAGGTACGCGCTTAGTCATATAATCTTCCAGCAATACGCCCATGTTCTAGATGTTCGTGTTGCACATCAACGACGCCGAACTGGGATACTTCTACCTTCTGCCGCTTGCTGTCGCGGGCTTCTGTCTTGCCCATCTCTTCAAGCGCTGGTCTGTTTATCGCATACCATCCTAAACCACGCCAACCTTTTCCACTTAGGCATCAGACTATCGACGGCCGCTATGACCTCAAGATGATCTTCCATTCCAACAACAACACAGTCCGCCTCCAATATGCAATGGGTGAGCATACATTCAACCACCTCCACCCTTTCCTCGCCAATTCCAGCATCGCTCACTGCGGTAGTGCTGGCATTCGTGAACCGATGTGTGCTGCGCGTAGTTCTCTCATCTCTCGTCTACCACAACATCTACTCCGCTCTCACCTTCACTCAGGTTCGTATCCCTCCCTCTGACCGCCTCAAAACCGCCAATCTCACAGCTGGCTGGCGCCGTACTCGTCGTCGTGCTAGAGGCTTTCGAAGTGTTCGTCAAAGACGCCGTTTAACCACACCACGAAACATTCAACAAAGGAAAGACAACTACTACTACATACAATATAACGCGTCATTTTACACTTATATATATACTTGCTTTGGATAAATTACTTGAAAAGTATGGATATTCGAGATATTGCTGGAATAAGATCCTAATATATAGAAAACGCAATGTCCGTCCGTCTGTCTGTAAGTGACGCTGATGCGGCGCTCTCTAAATACCCCAGGTCGTAGCATGTGAGACGCGCCGGGTTTGCACTATTTTTAAGCCCCGCCCACTATAGCCAGGAGGAGGAGCGCCGTAGGCGCGACTCCGACTGGTAACCAATAAGATCAGACGAGCATTTCGAATAAATGTCATTTCAAATCATTGTTTATTGTTCAACAACATATAGTGGGTCCCCCGTTTTCGCGGTGCGCAAATTATGAGAAATGACGCAGACACGAACCAGACAATCAGTCGATTATGGAAATGATCTCATTCCCAAAGTGCGATTGCAGTTTTTGTCGAACATCTTGACCACGGACAAAAAATCTTCAAATGTTGCAACGTAAGATTGTTTGTATGCCTATCAAATATGCTCTCATGAATTTTTGTGAAATTTTATCCAGTACGGACCGAGTTATTTCCAACTTTGTGTACAAAATGGGGGATAACTGCGATTTCGTATCACAACTTACAGAATCAGAGCACTCTATTGGGAGGAAGAACCTATGATTATACATGCTGAATTCTTTCACTAGAAAACGGTTTAATACTTATTTTAATTTTACCCGGTTTCATAATTTCCTTATTATTATGAATACCAAACTATTTTTTTTTCCAAATTTTCGAACGTAGAGGTTCAGTGAACGGTTTGGAGGAACTACCATTCAAAAATTGTAGAAAAGTATTGTAGAAGAAATTGTAGAAAAATCCGCTGAGGAGTTATTTCCAATTATCGATCTGATATCGATCACTTCAATGCTAAATAATCTAAACTACGAAGACGTTATGTACTCGTTTTTGCTTTAGGCTATTGGTACACCCAATGGAAACAATCGTTCGCAATTCCATAACATTTAGATCACTTTTCAGAATATGACGCGGTTACGGTAGCTGCGCTGGTGGCACAGTTTATTTCCCTACATTACGTATGCAATTTCATCCCGTTCACCGGTCAAGAAAGTGAAAAATGAACTAGCGAAACGCGTCTGGTATCTCAATTTATCAGTCGGGAATGTCACATCTCGTACTCCATTTTTCGTTTATGCGGATCGCGAAAACGGGGACCCACTATATACAGTCAACTAATATGATCAACGACGAAGCAAGAGATGATATGCATTTGACAAAAATAGATATGCGATAACACTGATCGTATACAGACGATTGACTGAAAAAAAATGGGCGAAAATGGAATGCAAAGCGTGTCTGACAAAGAAATTGAGACCCGACTAAGAAATTTAAAATATTGCTTTTTAAAAAATTGTCCATGCTCTCGCTTTTTCTCCTCGTATTTGAAGAAACTGTCCTTTAAAATAATAATAACTGGAATAATACCAAATGATGTTGAATACACTAATCAACTCAAAGTATTACATATTTTTATTGAACCCAAGAACAGCTGGCAAGGCGATATATATACCTGTCATTCTGATATACCAACACTATACGACAATAGAAAATAATATACAATACGACAAATAAAATAAATTCAAATTGAAAAACAGGAAGAAAACATCTGAAGATATAAATAGGTAGGTGGATACATACATGCCACATGCATATGCCAGAAACCAGTAAGTACTCGTCCCTGTTATGCGTTGAAGCGACGCTTTCCGAGAGCCTTGCCCGCGTAGGTTCCCTCAGCATTGAGCTTCTCAAGATCGGCAGATCCACTCTCAGTCGTGGTCAGACCGCTGCAATCAATGATCACGTTCACGTGTGTATCTTTCATGTATGCGACGTGCAACCCTCTCCTCAGGCTCCCACTCACTACTTGGCCCTGTAGTTGTCATGTCCGCGCTTGGCACTCTCGGAAGCCACGTAGAGCGGGGTGGGGGTCGATGTGGCCAGATTGACGATCTGGTGCATGAAGCAGAGGTGGTGCGCCAGCTCTGAAACATCCATAATCATCACATGAGCAACCATGATGCATTACGCGACTCACGCTGGTGCTTGTCCATGGTCCACTCCTTGCTGTCATAGAGGACGCTGTACTTGGGGACCTTGGCAGTTCCCTGGAGTGCCTGGTGGGCCTGCAGGAAGAACTCGGAAACAACCGGGTTCACCACGGCCTTGTCGATCACAATTCCAGACGGCAGGTTCTGCTCAGGCGCGCGAGTACCCTCGATTTTCTGCAAGTAAATAACTACATATTTGCATATCAATAATATTTTACCGTTCGGTAGAAGCGTTCGTGGTGATCCTTGCTGACTCCAACGACAGTGATCTTAGGGTTGTACTGGGGCGAAAGACTGTGGCAGGTCTTCACGATCTGGTCAACAGTAGTCCTCATCACCTGCAAAAACTTAGCATTGCATAAACCCTAAACACGAAATGCTCACAGAAGTGTAAGCGCCCTCAGACACGCCAGAAACGTAGAAGTAGATGTGCATCGGAGGCTTGTTTCCATTAGACACTCGCTTATCGCACAACAACATCTTGAAGGTCTGGCGGAAGTACGACTGCTCCTCGTCCTCCGATGCGTTCTCTTTGTTGTCACCACCAGATCCGATCTAAAAGAATGTTTACATCAATAGTTAATTCTCACTCACCGTGCCAACACGAGGATTCTGATAGTAGTAACCTCCGGTGAACTCGTCAGCAGCCTTCGTATTGGCACAGTATCCGACAACGGTGGGCATCGAGGGCTTCGCACCCCTAGCGATCTCAGCTCCAGAAAGAGCAGGAGGATGACTGAATTCAATGCCCACGACAAGCGGCATGTCCGCCCAGATGTCACTAAATTATTCAATAAGCATAACAATATCAGAATCAGTCAGTAACGCCAAAAATATAAATAATCACCTCTTCAACGCGTAGTTGGTTCCACCAAGCTTCAGATTCGTCTTCTGGATGATGTTCATGAGGGTATCTGGCTTCTGATGAACAACAAGAGCGTTCTTCAGCGTGACCTTGAAATACTCGATTGTATGCAAAACAAAAAATAATAATGAAATCACAGACGAACCTCCTGGGTGAGCACCTGATCCTCCAACTCATCAAGCTTTACAAACGAGTGAAGCTTCACATTCGCCGAAGAGATGAACATGACGAGCTCAGCTCCGTTCTTCTTAGCGAACGCCATATTCTCCTTCAGAGCTTGCTGGTTCGGCGCAATGGCCTTCACCATCGCCGGACGGGTCACGTTCATGCCGAAACTGGCACAACGCTGACAGAATGCTTGCACAAACTGCGTCCTAGAATAATTTGATTATTGAAATTGATGCACTTAATTTGAATTGTATACTAACTGAATGGCCTGGATATTGCCCTGGTTGTTGTCGCGGCCATCTAGAAGAGCGAAGATAGCCCAGCACTTCAGCGGGGCAGGCTTGATGAACTTTCCGTCGGCGCGCCATTTCTTAAAACAATTTAAATAACGTTAATTTAAGCACAAACACACGTTTCCTCCGGCAACAGAGGCAGGCTTGTTTCCAGCAAAAAGCGGCGTAGGATTGGGCAGCACACGAGCCGGGATGACCATAGGACGGTCGCTCACCTAAGAATATTTAAATAAAAAATACATCAAACAATGTTGTAACCCACCGTAATGCCCGCCTGCTTGAGCTGCTGATTCTGGGAGTTCAGATGCATGGCGGTGGCCATCTGATTCGACTGACGAGAACGGACAGCGGGAAGAGCAGCCGACGCCCTGACCATGACCTGCTTGTCTGCAGGGTTCTCCTGCTCCTTCGTCACACGCTGGTTCGGTGCGCACACCAGAAGCTCGATAGGATAGCAGCTATCGGGACGACCCGCCTCGAACACGCACGGCGCATTAGGGAACCTAGACGTTTGAATACAAACAGCATAATCACAACAAACGTACTTGAGAGTGATTCCTTTATGCGTCTTGAAGTAGGCGTCAATGGTCATCTTTTTTCCGTCCTTCTCCATAGTAGATCTGGAAATGAAGGTAAAAAGTGTGTTTTCAAACCCTTGAATCTTTCTTAATATAAAAGTAGCAAAAAAGAAACCCACTCCAAAATTCAAAATAAATCTTTCACGGTGCATCATTTACTTACCGATTGGCAGATCCACAGAATCCACCGAAGTGAAACGTGCGCTTCTTGTTGCCACGACTGTTGTAAGTCGTTTGCACAGAAAGATCTGCCAATAACAATATGTAAGAAAAAAAATAAATAAAAATAACAACTAACTCTTCCACGCCTGCTTGAAGATGTTCTGATTCCTATCCAGCATGGCGATGACCTGATCCTTGCCACAGCCCAGCTCGCAGGCGGCTTTCTCCATCAGACCCTGGTGATCCGCGTGAAACACTGTCTTCGTGACTGAAATATTAATAATTAATATTAGCCAAGAATGTTTACTCACTGTCAGTGTTCACAGCAGCAATTGCTTGTCCGTCCACTCCCTCAATGATCTGGAACGCATTATATATACCGATGATTTCGCAATCGCATGTTCGCATGCCCTCGCTGAGAAAGTGCAAACCCGGCGCGTTTCACATGCTGGCGCCGGCTGGGGTACATGTGGCGCCGCCACAGAGCGTCACTTACAGGCGGACAAGCCGTTTTCTTAGGATATAGGATATATATAATTACCAATTAAACTAACCTTAGCAGACTTATTCGCGCCAATTGCGGAGTACTTTCCAGCAGACACGTTCGGAGTGTCCTCGGGCTTGAATACGGTCGACGGATCACCAATGAAAGTGTTGCGACCGAAGATGAAGAATTCGCTGAAAGTACTTCAGTAAGAACTAATCTGACAGAAAACGAAATGTCTGTCTGGTATATCCCTCAG
The DNA here is from genome assembly GCA_963966185.1 of Rhabditoides inermis. Lineage (NCBI taxonomy): Eukaryota > Metazoa > Nematoda > Chromadorea > Rhabditida > Rhabditidae > Rhabditoides > Rhabditoides inermis. The sequence goes on along the minus strand of CAWZYM010000036.1, from coordinate 98,904 downwards.
ATCTCATCAGTGGAGAGTCAGAGGCTTGCCATTGTGCATAGAGGTGAATCGCCACCAAACGTCGACACCTGGGACTCATTGGATGAAAGAAGAGAACTAGTATTAGTAGTGAATACACATTTACTATATCTAAGCCACGTAGTGAAATTTCTTAATATCAACCCAACTTCTTCACTACACCACATATTCAGCATGAGAGAACATAAATAAATACAGACTTCTTGTGGTCAATGGAGTATTTGCCGACAGCAATGTTGAGCACCTCCAAGATTCCCTTGTCCCACTTAGAGGGGTCGGCATTCATTGCCGTCTTCACGTCGTTTGTAGAGACCTAAGTTATGAATTATTACACCAAAATATCAACCAAACATGAGTAAAATTAAAGTGGCAGATACCTGGAAACCGTCAGTCACAGCCTTGATGACGACATCGACGCGGATGGAGTCTCCGAACTCGGCCCTGTTCTCCGGCGAAACGTTGATGGCTCCGGGTTTGCGCAACACGTCCGAAGGAATCGTGAACGTGCGCTCTTCGCCCGCGTTCTAAATCATTCAAATAATGAAAATAATAAATTGTTTAAATACCTGAAGCAGCTTCTTGGTGGAGAACATGATCGCAGCACGATCGTAGAAAACGGTGTGCGACTTCTCATCGAAGAACGAAGCGTTGTTCTTCAGAACATACTCGAGCAGTCCAGTGGCGAGATCCTTCCTTTGCTGCGATTCGAAACTAAATATATATATATATATATATATATATATATATATAATGAAGACCGCACTCACTCGTCCTTGGTCTGCTTGGTGACCTCGCGCTTGCCCTCCTCTCCGTCCTTCTTCATGAACACAAGGTAGACTCTCACATCGAACTTGAAGAACGGCAAGTTCGGCTTCAGGGTGATCGGGCGCACGTTGGTCTCGACTTGCATGATCGTACCCATCTTTCCGGGAGCTTTCTTCGACGCGATCTAGAGATAAAGAAACATAAATACACGTATCCTTATTAATTCACCTTCAATGTGGCCATTTCGGCGCTCAGCTTGTCGGCCATTGTAGATTGGTAGAATAAGTCGCACTTTACGTCACACTAGACGTAGCTCAAGAGCTATGAAACGGAAGACAATTACCTAAAGAAAAAAATAAAATAGAATATATATTTTTTTCACAGCGTGTAATGCGTAATGAACATAAACAGGCATGCCAAGAATAGCAGTCATGTGGCCGCAACAACACTCGCAACATCAGACACGAGACGTTGGTTGCGGGGCAATGTTGCAGTCGACAACAACATTGAACGATAAAAAGAACGTTCACATACAAACAGCGAATCCGGCGTAGCCCGATTCTCAAAATATCATTTTGTGAAGACTTTTTGAATCCGGTAATGCAATCACTCACTCAAAACAACATACATATTGTTTACAACAAAATAGGCAGCTTTTATGTACACATTCAGAACCTCAACGATATCAATTCGTTAATATTGACATTGAACAGCAAAAAAATACCAATAATAATAAACAAAAAAGAAAGACAAAGAAAGAAAGACAAACGAACGAACAAAGCTTAGCTAGAAGTGATTATGACTCACTCACCACACGTTTCCATCAGAGATCACGTGGGGGCTACAAATTGTTATCGACACGAAATACAGTTATCTACCCCATTCATTATGGTATACAATTCTTTAAATGCATGATCATTTATTTTATAGATATATACTTTGCGAACGAAACGGTTAAAGTATTTATAACAATTCTTACCGAAAATTAAAAGAAAATATATTTATTCAATTTAATAAATTAATTTATTGATACACAACTACAGCCTACAAAAATTTTGAAAATTGAAATTTCGCGCCAATGGGCACTTACGCACGTGGTGGGGAGCCTACATTGGGAAACCTACGCAGTTAATTTATTTGTTTTTGTTTTTCAACTTCCTCATCCAGTTGCATTCCATTCCACGATCATCGCTTCCTTATTTTCTACTCAACTTGCTTGTGGAAAGGTGAAAGACATGGGTAGTGAGACTGCGTATGAAGGCAGTATCACACCCATGTGTTTCGCCCATCTGCCAGCTAGTGTTGGAGTCATCATATAGTTGGAGCCAGATTGCTAATTGAAATAAGCTGGATTCTCGAACAAAAGGGCGGCCTTTCTAATAGTTTCGGTCAGGAATTTTTTTCAGGTCTCTGGATGAAACTTTCAATAAAGACACCTCTTATACGTACAAGGGAAGTGTCTCAGGCCCTCCGATCAAAATTGAACAACATGTGACTCAATCTTAGGGCCTCGTGATCAATGTTGTCTATGAACCTTTTTTTACTGCGAAGCACGTTGAAGTATCGTAATTCTCATCTGTGAAAGATTTGCATACAACACTATTTTCGAAAACCAGACATGATGGTTATGTTGAATAACTATTATTTTGTTGTGCATATAATGTAACCAAGTTCATTTATTTCGAATCGCACAATCGAATCGTATCCCAGCACATAAATATCTCTCTGTACAAACAGTCTCATAGAGACAACGTTCACTCATTCTTCTCCTGCGGTTGTTGTTGCTCCTTCTCTTCCTCCTTCTTCTCAGTGTTCTTCTTGTACCTTCCAAAGTACGCCGCGGCTCTGGCATACGGCGAGTATCCGGGAACAAACTGCTGACGAGGCAGGGAGCACGGCGGGTGCGCACACTCGTACTGTGGCTGCACATAGGTCTCTCTCACATAGGTGGCAGGCCGCGGAAGAGCTCGCGGCTGAGGCACGGGAGCCGAGCCGTACACGTGCGCGGGGTAGTGGGGCTCAGGCAGCGGTATCGGCATGGGAGCCGGGGCGAACGAGGAGTAACTAGGGTAAGGACGGAAGATGGGGGCGGGAAGCGGCGGCATAGGTGCATACAGCGATCCGCCACACGGGGGATTGGCACAGATGGGCAGGCGGGGGAGAGGAGGAAGATGGATGGCCGGCTGAGGTGCGGGCTGGTAGACAGGAGGAGCAGAGCAAGGAGGGTGCGCGCATCCGAACGACGGTCGATAGACCGGGGGGTAGGCGGTGGGGAGCGGAGGTGGCGCGTCGTACAAAGGCCGCATCGGCGAGAAGAAACGCGAGTAGTAGGGCAGTTGAGCCTGCGTTAGGCTTACACTCAGCGCCAAACTGAAACAAAATTAAAGTAAGGGTTTAATGGGATAGAAGTTTTGAAAGGATATTGGACTCACACTATGACCGACGACACACTCATATCGAGAGAAGACTAGGCATGCGCATCCTGAGTCATTCGTTCCTTATATACCTGCCAGAGGAGGCCCTCCCCTGAGGTCCTCAGAGGAGGCGCTTCCCGCCCGGAACCAGTCCTTGACACTATCACCACGGGGTGAGAGATCGTGGAGAGAGCACGCGTTGAGAGGAGGGGCGAGCGCATGTCCGCGGGATGAAACCATTGTTTGCTCTCGCATACGCGGCAGATTAGCTTTTCAAAGACTACTCAGACGCAATTAGCACTTCCGCCGAAACACTTGTCTCTGATCTCCGAACTCCGAACTTGATTCTCTCGTTTAGAAGTTCTTCTTTATCAGTCTGAAATAAAACTTATTTTCTAACCGTTCACTAAGTTATCGAATAAATTGATCAGTTGTGAATTTTTTGTGTCGTTTGTGTACTGATATGCTGTCACATGACGCTGTTCTCTCTCGCGACAGAGAGTGCGCAACACGGCAGTGGAGTGTGCGGTCTCTTTCAAAACACGGCTATCCTCTCCAGGGCAAGCACTGCTCTCACCCCCGCCGGCCCTCACCGCTCTTTAGTCTTTCCGGCAATTAACACAAAACCAGACAAGCACACTGAAATAGCCGTGAACGGGACAAGTGCTCTGCGCCTTCTTACCCCGACAAGAAGTGTGGGTGTGCGCGAAAGAGCACTCTCTCGCCCGCAAAGCCCCTGCCATGTGTGGTCCAAGCGGTCTTGTGGTGAAATGAGGCGAATCCGCTTTTCTCTCCCGTTCCATATCTCGCCGAGTCACCCCGGCTGACCACTGAATGGACGTTTGATTGGCACTGACTATGTGTGCGGACGAGTCGAATAGAAAAAAACGACGACGTCCCTCCCGAGAGCGCCTAATTAATTTCTGGGTGTGGCGATACAACTCGCCAGTCAGTGTACACAAAGTGTGCAAACTGCAATGCGATTACTTCCATGGCTATTGCTTTTCACGCCAACATCGCAGACAAGGCGGTAGGCATCTTTATTCATCTATCTCCAATGTTCGGTCAGTTCGGTGTGTTCAGAGCTTCCGAGAATGATGTGCGAGTGTGGGATCTACTCCAATCAACGAGATCTAACTCCAGCTGTATTGCTATGCATGCCAGTGCTCCCGGATTGCACCTGGTAAAACGACGACGAGTATATGAATATAGAGAGGAACACTAGTTTTAGATCTGCTGTTCAACTGCAACTCCACTGATACCCTCTTGTGAATATGCTTCCCTCTGTTCGGCCGAGTGTCGATGTCATCTCAAAATCAACGACCAACTGCAATGCGACGAAGACATTGAAGACGTAATAATGAATCCATACTTTGAGGAAGTAGACGAGTTTTTCTAGTTTTTATGGCGCGACCACAGCGCGTCCAGATCGGGAGTGCCGTGCTCGAATCCCTCTCTACCCTTCAACTGGCAAGACACGAATGGAGTGGATACAAATGATGAAGATGCTGTTCCTTATACGGTGGAAGTAGACGGATGGAATCACAAGTGGGACAGTTCTATTCAGTGAGGAAAACAGAAGATTTCACAGCTCAACGTTTCCGCTTCTGCATTCGCTAACCCGCTACTCTGCTGCCAACATTACTTCTCTCCACCTGCTCTCTCTCGCACCGTCCTCTGCCGGCATCGACCTACGCGCTCTGCCCTCCCTGCACGAGCTGACACTGTCCTCGCCACGTGCTAGATGGACGCTCAAGGCCAGTCACTCTCCAACACAGCCTCACCCGCGCTGTTCAGATCGGCTCCCATCTGTGGGACAGTGTGCACGCGGCGCGCGGCCTCCGCCATCTCACCCTCAGCAATGTCGACGTGCAGTGGGACGAGTTCCAGGCGAGAGTCAAGGAGTGTCGTAGATACACTCTGTTACAGGTGGCACAGTTCGTGGACTCGCTGGAGACGCTACGTGTGGAGAACTCGTCTCTCACCCGCATGCCGCAGTGGTTCGCCAGGGCACGCATTCATACTGTCGCTGTGCACGGTGAGGAGAGAGAGAGAGAGAGAGAGAGAGAGAGAGAGAGAGAGAGAGAGAGATGCATTCAGACACGACTCTCGTGTCGGTGTCATCAGTGTCCCAGCTGCGTGGTGTGCATTCGGTGCGGCTGTCTCGCAACCGCATCGCGTCTCTCGACCGAGACGTCTTCGCTTCGCCCACACTCAGACACCTCGACCTCAGCCACAATCAGGTCGCAATCACGCAACCGTCATTATCATGCTCCTATCGTCTTCAGATTTCGTCGTTCGGTGCGCACACGTTCTCGCAGTGCGTGGATCTGCGGGTGCTGGATCTGTCCAGCAACCCTCTCTCGATTTTGCCGGACAGAGCATTCCACACCCTACACCAGCTGAGATGGCTCCGACTGGATGGAACCGGTATCAAGGTGCGCAGACAGAGTATGAACAAGCAGGATGACATGACATGCACAGAGTCTGTCAGCTGAGCAGCTTCTCGGTCTGCACTCTCTGCGCACTCTCTCCATCTCACGCACTCCCCTCCACACTGTCGCCCCTTTCGCCTTCCTTCCACTCAAGGTACTCGTGGCACCCATAATCGTTTAATTGTTTTCCATTGTTTTGTATCAGTCTCTGCGTTCTCTCGAGATGGAGCGCTGCAATCTGACGCAGCTTCCCGCAGCGCTCACACAAAACTGCCAGCTACAGAGGTAGTGCATTCATGTGATTCCATTTCCTTGTGACAATGTTTCAGTGTGAACGTGGCTCACAACCTGTTGCACCGCGCGTCGTCTCTTCCCTCGGAGGTCCTCGCCCTTCTCTCCGGACTCTCACAGTTGCGCATCGAGGGAAACCCTATCAAAGTTGGTTAGAAAAAAAACAAATATAAGCGTAGTTGTTATTATCCCACTCGGAATTACAATTTACAATCATGAGGTGAATCCGATCGGGTTTTTCATAGACTTTGTCCGTTTTAGGAGTTTCCCCCGTCTCTTCTGCTGCTGGACACGCACAATGTGCGACTGATCAGACAGATGGTGCACACACTGACCTCGCTGCCAGTATGGTCGAGGGACGCGTGCAGCGGGTACTACTGGAACATGCATCTCAGGTGGGGCACCAATCAGAGACAGAAACACGCTTCGGTTCAGCAACTCGTCGCTATCGCTGCGCCAGCTGGTTTCCATGTGGTCGGCTGCTCGCATGGCTAGGGAGGGCCTCTCACACTGTCGGGACAGATACGAACAGATGGTCAACCAACTGCACATCTACAGAGACCTGGAGAGGAACAGCGGTGGGATAGCTGTTGCTTCTTGGGTGACCGTGTTTGTGTAGGTTGCAGTGTGACGCGTCGGCTGCGTTCGGCAGTGGAGATGAACAGACAGAGGAAGTGTCCCTCGCCTCCCCCTCCCCAAGCCAAGCAGCGGCCTCCCTCCAAGCACAAGCTCGTGTCGCTGTGCGAGGCGGGTCACGCCAGGAGTGCATCCATCCTCAAGCTCTCCCTCTTAGCCAACATCGTCCTCCTCGCCACTGTCGCTATCTTCTCCTGCTCCTGCATCTGCCATCGCAGGAGGAAGGACTACGAACAAGTGCCCGGCGATCTCTCAACAACACCTCAAACTATGTAACACACGCGTGTCGATAAAACGTATTTATTATGCAAAGAGCGTGTTTAGTAGCTGCTGCGTGGCTGGGAGGAGCGGGCGGTCTTGCTGTGTTCGTCGGGCAGCTCCGGCGGCGGCGCGGGCGATTGACAGTGCGCGTACGAGGGAGCGACAGCCGGACTGCAAACCGCCTTCTCCTTCTGGCTGTCCTCTGCCTTTTCCGATCGACCTGCAGAGAGGGAGGGGTGGGTGGAGAAGGGGAGCTCGCACCGCAGAAGACGGCGATCGCAGCGGCAGACAGCACGAGGGTGAGGAGAAGAGTGAGACAGCCACACAAGATGAGCGCTGCCAGCTGACCCTTCTCGTGACCACCCCTGAACCGATCTCAAATAATCAACAATGTGGAAAATAGATGAGCACGGAGAAAGAGGGAGCTAGAGATTGGAGAGGGATGGAGAGGGATAGCGATAGGGACAGAGAGAGAGAGAGAGAGAGAGAGAGAGAGAGAGAGAGAGAGAGAGAGGGGGAGAGAGAAGGGGGGGGGGGGAAGAGAGAGAGAGACTCACAATGCGCACTCCTTGCACGACTCCAGCGTGCATACCTGAAATATGCGTAAGATGAAGGAGGACAAAAAAGATCTACCTTTGTTTGTTTCATTGGCAGACGACCGTTTGTTACAGGTCGAGAGAGGGAATGATGTGAGCGAGAAGAGGAGAGCGATGTCCGATGTTGGTAGATGTAAAATGACAAGGTTCACGGATCATTGTGCTGCGTGATGGACATGGAGTTGGCTGGCGAGCCGCTACACGTCGCCATACTCATCGTTTGTCTTCCTCCTCCACCCTCTTCTATTCTCGCAGGGCGTGGGCTCTCTGCTCGGCTGGCGACTGCTGGAGAACTTCATCGCCCTTCTCGTCTTCCGCCGATGGCCGCGGTTATTCTTCCAGCTGAATCACAGCGGCTGCGACGAGTCCAAAGCCAGTCGGAATCGATATAAACTATTTGAATCGAAAATGTTCAGGGATTCTCTCCGCACAAGCAGTTCCGTGCTTGTAACGAGGCGACTTCCCTTGTGCACGCAGTAGTTTCTGGGATGTGGGCGGCTTCCTTTCTAGGCGCCCACTTCTCGCAGTACGTGCTGGAATGCTGCTCTTTCAAGACATCTGCGGGATTCCATCTGGTGAGAGTGGAGAAGAAGGAGAAGGGGAGGATAGAATGTGTAGATGTACATGGTGTGCGGCTATCTTGTGCATGACTTGCTCGATCTGCTCATCAATGAGTTCTCGTCGCGTACCGTCGAGCTCTTCTTCCACCACGTCATTGTCTGGTGTGGATGCGCGGCCAGTGTGGTGAGGTTTCTGAACACATTCACGATTGTCACATTTCAGCACGCGAACGACTATCAACCATTCGTTCTGGTTGGTCTTCTCATGGAGATCAATTCAGTCACACTCCACGCACGTTCACTCTGCAATATGTGAGCAAACGTCGATGTATCGATTAATTGTTTTTGCAGGTACCAAGTGGGGAGGAAGACGGCTCTGTACACGAGTATTATAGTGGCGAACATTGTGACTTTCTTGATTTTCCGATTCGTCGTGAACGGATTTCTCTTCTATTGGATGGTATAGTAGGAAAAATGTTGGAAAATAGAGTGTTTCTTTCAGTTAGAATACTGGGAGGGAATGCCGCTTTTCTGCAAGATATTCTTCGGAGTGGTACCAGTTGGGCTTATCTTCATCAACATGTTCCTCTTCTACAGACTACTCAAGGCCGACAAGATCTGCTGTGAGTAGGATGAAGAGATTTCGGAGATTGAAAGAGAGCCCGGGAAAAAAACAGGGGAGGGGGTCACGAGAGAGGAGAAGAAAAAGGAAGACATTGTGTTTTAGGGAACTTCAAGCGTATCATTCCTAACCCTCTGAGGGATACTTCGAGTGTGCTCAGTTGGAATGAGGAGGATGGGGACGACAAGGACGCAGAAGAGCAGGAGAATCAGGAGATCGCAAACGACGGCCAAGATACTACTAATAACGCTTAGAATATCACTCTCAATCGGCAACACTCACGCCTAGATTTCTGAGAATGGCTTCAAAATAGTATCGATTTTTTAATTTGAGAAAGTAAATATTTCGAGATTATGAGATAGATGACACACGCTCGCAGAGTATCACAAATATGTTTGTAATGTTCTTTGTATCAATAAAAATATTTTAATAGTTCACATTACAATTTACTATCTCCAAATCTAAATATTCAGTTTTAACGACATCCCTGAAAATCACGAACTACCGTACTTTCTCTGACCACCTGGCCAATATATTCGTCATTTGTATCACGTGTACCAGATTAAACTCATCTGTTTTTGTTTGTTTGCTTGTAATCTAGGGTTTTGCTATACTTGATGTCGCGTTACATAAAGATATTGATCTAGTATCAACAAAGCCATTGATATTGATGTTTATATACAGTTTACAATGTTTCATTTATGATTTTTTTTTGCCAGCACAATAACCAATTAATGAAATGATATCTGTCGTGTAGTATCGGTCAAATAATAGTAGACGTATGCAAATTCTGTAAACAAACACTGTTTTCAAATGACAATGAATATGAAACTTTTATTACAGGTAACCTTTTTCGAACAGGCGGCCATCCTCCATAATGGGTCGCGCCGAGTTCGAATATGACGAGGTATGTCAGTATTGTTACATATTGGTACAAGAATACAATTCCATTATCCAGGTCGGCAATACATTCTATTACGTGCTGATCTCGTTCTACGCGATCATACTTATTCCCGCCACTTACATCTTTTTTCCCACTGGAAGGAAGGGTGAGCTATGTTCACAGTTTGTATGGACCGTCTATTTTATTGTAATACAAAAATATAAAGTGCGTATGTTCAGAGAAGGAGGTTGTGGACGAGCGTCTGTGTCAGTGCGAGGGTTGCGTGACGAAGCGCCGCCGCAAGGAGGAGTCGCAGCCCTTCCGCAAGATCAAGAAGGTCGAAGAGCACAAATAGTTTGGAGTATTGAAAGTATTTGTATTCCAGTTTATCGCTGTGGGAGTTTTGGCTGTTGCGTGGTTGCTGTTCATTCTTCTCGTCCAGAAGGTAGATATTATCGATTGATTGTATATTCACGCCTCGTCGTATCTGTTGTCCGTGTCGTGTTTGCATTATCGAGCTCGGTTCATAGTCGTCTTGGAATGCTAATGCGATGCGATGTGTATAATGCGTGTGGTTGCACATTTTGCTATAACTACGACTCTGGTTATGAAATAGTCCCATTATCGTCTGTGACACTGCGCGAAGATGAGTGCTGGTTCTTTCAGGTTTCTTCGATCGAGGTTGTCCACGAGGAGTACGATCCGTTTGCCATTCTCGAGCTCGATGCGGTACGATTGTTTGATTATTTTATCGTAACCATTCATTGATTCAGGGATCGCCGGTTTCTGCTATAAAGAAGAAGTACCGTGATCTGTCGAAGATCCACCATCCCGACAGGGGAGGAGACGCCGTTGTGTTCGACAAGATCGCCAAGGCCTATCAGGTAACTACATATTAGGATCGGCGCGAAGCGCCGATCGTTTGGGTTACCTTAGCGGTTTGCAGACCCGCTCGGCCAGCAGGGTTGCATTTATATATTAGAATATTATTTTACCGATCCTAATGTAGGCTCTGACTGATGACGAGGCACGAGAGAACTGGGAGAAGTACGGAAACCCCGATGGACCGACGGGTGAGTGCACGGCGGTGCGATGGGATGAATACGTGATTGTTCAGCGACGACGTTCGGAATCGCCCTGCCCAAGTGGATCATCTCGAAGGAGTACGGAGTGTGGGTGCTCGCCTTCTACGGACTCATCTTCATGGTTATCATGCCTACCGCTGTCGTGAGTATTGTTGAGAGTTGTTGAGAAAATATTTGCATGTTGTGATTTAGGGTATGTGGTGGTACAACTCTATCAAGTACAGTGTGGACAAGGTGTTGCTTGACACGACGCAGCTCTTCTACTATTTCACCCAAAAGACGCCGAAGATGGAGATGAACCGTGAGTACTACGGGAGAGGAGTGGGAGTGAATGGTGGTGTTGAGGCGCGCTGATGGTGCTGACTGGTTCGTTCGAGTTCTGGAAGCAGTACAACAAGGAGATTGTGGAGAGGGAGAGCGACGACGTGGAGCTGCCCCGTCTGATGAAGCAGCTCTCTGCCCTCTCCAACTCGGCCCTCGGAGAGAACAAGAAGGAGAGGCCACTCAACATGCCTTATGCTCTCAAGGTGCGTATCCCAGGGAACATAGCTATTGAATGTTGTGTGTGTTTGAGGCTCGCATCCTCACCCTCTGCCACCTCTACCGTATTCCTGTCGACAGCCTCAACCTCGAGTTCGACAAGAAGTGAGTACAACGTTTTCTATGGATAGTGTGGAGACAATGCTACGTTATTCAGCTATATGCTGTCACGCTCTATCCGTCTTGTGGAAGAGATGATCAACATCTCCCAGCACCTCACCTTCTACTCGCAACAGAGGAACGTGGGTCGATTTGTGTCGTTTTTTGTTATATGCGTGAATGGAGTAGTTATAAATGATGTACGATGAGATGTGTGTTGCAGGTTCCTTACGAGACGATTGAGAACCAGCTGCGTCTGCAGCCAATGCTCGTGCAGGGTCTGTGGCCCAAGAACTCGCCCCTCCTCCAGCTCCCCCATATTGACGACTCTATTCTATACCAAATGAAGAGGGTAGGTTTTTTTTAAAATTTTGTTTTGTTTTATGTGTTTGGTATTGCATTACCTCGCTGTGCACATTGCGTCGCTACTTATTGATTGCTATCAGACATGCGATGCGTATGGACGCGGATTGAAATGGGCGGAGCTGTGCGCGGGGAGTAGGAAAATAGATAGGACAAGGTCGCGGGATCGCTCCTGGTGATTGCAAGTATCGAAGTATCCGTGGGGTGCGAAACGAGATAGAGAAAGAGAGAGAGAGAGAGATGTTACTTTATCTTTAGATAATGAATTATTGTTATCCAATTGATAGTGGGATTGCTGTTGCAGGTGAAGGCCCGGATCACGACTTGCGCTGACCTGGCTGGTTTGGATGAGGAGAAGAGGCGCGCCGCCCTCGCCCCTCTCTCGGACCAGCAGTATCGCGATGTGCTCATCGTGCTCGCATCCATGCCTCGTCTCGAGATCAGCACTGCTTTCGAGGGTGCGTCAAAGACGGAGGGAAAAGGGGGAGAAGAGATAGTGATGTGCGTGTTTCAGTGGAGGGCGAGGACGACAAGCACGACATCACTGCCGGATGCGTGGTCACCCTGAAGGTGACGCTGACCAGGAAGAGCCTGCTGGACGGAGAGAAGGTGGACGACGTGCTGAGGAAGAGGTTCGACGACGAGGACGGAGAGGGACAGGAGGGCAGTGACGGAGAGGGGGAGAAGGAAGAGGAGGAGGGGCCGAAGAAGGCGGTGTGGAAGAAGAAGGACGAGCGCAAGAAGGGAGGGAAGAAGAAGGGGGGCGCGGCTGCCAAGCAGCAGAGGAAGGCGGCCGAGGCGAAGAAGAAGGCGGCTGAGGCTGAGGCCGGAGGGGCGGGAGAGGTGCAGGAGGTGGCCGACGACAAGGAGGACAAGGACGAGGAGGGCGACGAGAGCGGGGACGAGAGCGTGAGCGGGGAGGACAGCCCTCTGAGGGAAGCGGGCGAGGAAGACGCCACCTCGGCCGGGGACGACTCGGACGAGGACGACTGGGTGCAGCCCGAGAAGAAGAAGAGCCACGAGGTGAGTGAGAGGGGGGGGGGGGGCAGGGATGAGTGTGGTTGTTTGAGGTGACGTCTCACGCGACGCACCCCGTGCACGCGCCCTTGTTCCCGGGAGAGAAGTTCGAGTGGTGGTGGCTGTCGCTCACGATCACTGACAAGAAGTTCGGCAAGCGGTTGTACACAACGCTCTCTCACTGCAAGACACTGGTCGACGAGCAGACTGTGTCGATGCGGTTCCAGGCGCCCGAGCACAAGGGCCAGTACACGATGCAGCTGGAGGTGCACTCGGACTCGTACATGGACGCCGACTACTGCAAGGACATCAAGGTACTGTATGCCTCTCTCCTCTGTCTGTCTAACTCTTCCCTTTCAGCTCACTGTCAAGGAGGCGGCTGTGGTGGAGCTTCCGAAGTACGAGGATACGGAGGATGAGGAGGAGGGACAGGGAGAGGCTGTCGAATCTAGCGAGGATGAGTACACTGAGGACAGCGACTCTGACTAGATGCACGCACGTCCACTATGATCGCCCCGCCTCGCTTGATGATTGTGATTGTGATATCTGGTTACGTCTTGTTCTGTCTTCTTCTCTTTCCTAGTAGGATTGCTGGGTTGTTGTTGCAGTGCGCGGTTCGCCTCTTTTTCCTCTCCTGATTTTCGATTGTCGAGTGTAGATGCCAGATTGTTTTGAGATAGCTATGAGATGAATGTATTGTATTATTAAGCGTCCCTCCTTCCGTTCTATGCACCGCATGTGTCTACCATCACCATGTCCCCATTCATATCTGTGAATCACCAAACCATTTTATAGTATTTGTTATTTATTTATTGTGAGTAAATAATAAAGAAAGATATTTTAATGTATCTTTGTGACGTTTGTTTATATTTAACTGTTTGAGTCAGTCCGTATACTTGGGATTGAATATTGTACCCCTGTTTGTGCTGGTTAATGTGGAATTGAGATTAATTTTAGAATCTACATCCGGTGGTCGTTGTTCAAGGAACGTTACGTATATTTCACAGGTGAATGACAAAATAACGTAAATTCAAAGAGCCTAATTATACACGACGCATTATGTGTTAGCTGGACGATTGTTTCGGATGAACATGCGAGTGTGTTTGGGGTTGATGACAGTCCCTCCGTTAAGGATCCAGAAGAGACCAAATCCATCATGCATAACGGAAGGAGTGTACTCTCCATTGAGAGAACACATGGCGCAGTTCCACAGCCACCAGCCACTGCAAGAAGAGTAGTAGAGGAGAAGAGGGACAGGGCGGTCTCACCCCAAATGGTACTTGGTCACGCATTCGGGATTCCTGTCGTTGATGCGATCGACAGTCGAAAACGGCTTGCCATCACTGAAACGGATGAGCGGGGAGGGAATGACGGACACACCTGTATGTGATGTCGTACCATCCGGTGCTAGCGTTTCCGGCTGCGTGTTGCCAGTCGAGAGACAGGTGCAGCGTGTAGTTGCTGTCCTCCGAATCGAGCTGAACGCCGGTTTATCTTTTCTCTCCTTCTCCACTCACTCTGAACATGTCGTAGTGCTGCCACCAGTATGCATTCGGAGTCGGACTCTTCGTCCACTGATCGCCTACCAGCTCGATTCTGTCACTCCGTATTATGCCGTTACACTTTTTTCATTCACCTCAGCGTGTTGTTGGTTCCGTATGAGTTTGAAAGATGGTAGATGAGCTCGTTCCCGACGTAGTACGACAAATCGCTCTGTAACAGAACATGGCTATTCTGAGCCGTGTGTTTATGGACTGACCGGCTTGCCGAATCCTCTTTTGTACTCGTCCCATGTGCGGCTCCAAAAGACGACTTGTGCATTCGAGCGACTGCAATATTACCACGTAATTCCGAAAGTGTGGACATGTTGAATGGGTGTGTACCGCTGAATGGCGGTCCATCCGCCTCCCGCTTCGTGCATATCGCAGTAGACGGCCACTGGCTGGCCGGTAGCTCCCGAGATGTTGAACACACCCGACCTGCAGCAATGTCCATTCATGTGTGTGCCCGACAATCAAGATATGACACCAGACACCAGTCACCGCGACATCGTGACCCCTGGTGTCGACACCAAAACACCACGACACCACGACACCACTTCACAAAACACAAACTTCTGAATAGATTTAAGTTATATTGATGATGTGTCGTAGTGCAGTAGTGTTTTGTGAAGGGTTGTCGTGGTGACGTGGTGTCGATGGTGTCATTTCCTAATTACCTGTGTGCCCTACGACTCACTTGGTGGCGCCGGCGTGGAGCCAGTCGACGCAGTCCCTCTTGAGGTCGTGGTCAGGTGTGGCGGGCGCCTCGCAGATGGAGCAGTGATGGGCCGCAGAGCACGACTCGGTCGACTAGACACAGACAACTCATCTATATACATAAGATACGCACTTACCCACTTTCCGTTGGACTGGGTGCTGGTAGAAACGCAGTTGCCTTGCACCACATTAGGCTGGCCTTCAAATCATGTTTCTACTTCTATAATTCTAGAATCTACTCTAAGGCTCGTCTAGCTAGCTAGACTGGCCTGGCCACGCCGTGAGAGGAACCACTGATTGCAAAATACGCAAGAGGAGTCGGAGAAGGGAATCGGGAAAGTGCGAGAAAGCTACAACATTTTGAAAATTGGAGGCATGGCATTGAGAAGCTATACCGGGTGCGAAGCGCTGGTACGAGAATGGCGTTCCGTCGCCCCACTTGCAAGTCGAAGCGGAGGCGCACTGTCCGCCGATCCAGAACGAAGTGCATCCTTTCGCTTGCGCCAACGCGATCTCTGAACACTCAGGAATAGACATGTGTAATGGAAAGAAGTAAGCATGCTGGAGATTTCGATATGTGTGCGGTGATAAGACATCCGCTACACGAATTGCAAGAATATATAGTCAGAATCAGCAAGTTAGCCCTTGGCTATGCGCCCAGCAGCTGCCGCACGCGGATGGTGGACACGCGCCGCAAACCTAGATCTCCACTTTTCAAAGGTACGGTGGCGACTTATTTGGAACTTTAGGTACTTGTAAAATCGTTTTAACCTAAAGGTGTATCGAATAGTGAAAAAGAACGACGATTCTCCGTTGCTTTCAAATGTTTCAACTCGCTGTTGCAACATTTTATTTCAAACTCAAAATTGGTCCTGCCACGACTTTCATTCCGTTGAACGCTTCAATACTGCAAAATTGGCGAGAGAAGGCATAAGCCCAAATTAACGAAGCGCGTTAACTTGCTATGTGGCTCAATGCGTGTGTGCGACGGCACAGACCTCGCCGGTTCGAGTCCTGTCTACGGCAAAGATTTTGCAAGAGTGGTAATACGCGTTCAAAAGAGCTAGTTGCAGAATTAAGTCGCCACTGTTCCTTTAACACTCTCCGCGTCTCTAACCGCGGGAAGAGAGAGAGAGAGAGAGAGAGAGAGAGAGAGAGGCAGGCGGCGCACTTTATGATTGCGAGTTTAGCATGCAGAGCAGCACTGGACACAAGAACAGGGCATCTCACCCATGATCGCGCTGTTGTCGAATCCACTCTCGATCTGAACCAGCTTCTGTCCGTGCGACTTACAGTTGGCGTCCGCTGTTTGCCACGAACTAAAACAGATGTTATAAAATAGTGTTCTTGCATACTAATTTTATGAAACTGGGTGAAACGAACATCAGGTTGTGTCCAACATGGATGCACTTGTTTGTGGCTGCGTCGAAGGTGGTTCCATCGGGACACGTGGCGAGTGAGAGAGGAAGCAGCAGCAGCACGAAAAGCAGTGGAGGACCCATCTAAAATAACACGCACACATGAAACAACAATAGCTATGACGCGAATACATGATGTGGGACGGTAGCTATCGGGGGTCGGAATTGACTGGTCGGATTACACGGAGTATGCGTTATCAGGCGTGAGATAAGAGAGGCGAGGCGAGCTGCATCGTGCAGCGTCTGCGAGGACGGCCGGGAGCATGAGAGAGGGAACAGAGAGGGCATGTTGGCATGTTGCAGATGGTGCCATCTCTGGCTGCCCGCGTAGCAGAGGTGGTGGAGCTGCGAGATGGATACTTCGAGAAGCACCCCGACGGCACGGAGCACCAGAGGAAGGCGGCTGTGAGAGATGCCGTCGACACGGTTGTCAAGGTATGCAGTATATGTGATATGTTCATGTCTTTATCAGGAGTTGCCTGCCTCTACCCACGCTGCCGAGATGTCGCCAGTGGAAGCTCTGGAGAGGACGCGACTGTACAATGCGCTGATCGAGTATGATGTGAGTGGGTGGGAGTGTTGCAGTTGTAGTGTTGCATTGCAGCCGGAGGCGGAGCGCCTCGTGTCCCGCTGTGTGCGCATCGCGCCCTCCGCCGAGGCATTTCTCGAAGCCGGCATCGTGTACATGAAAAGCAACGCCTACCAGATTGCCATCGACTGTTTCGAGGTTGTCCACATACTTTCGATATGATGAGTTATGATGATTGTTTGAGGCGAGTGTGGCTGAGTGTGCGTCGAGCAGTGCGCTGCGAGAGCTGTCAGTGGCACTGCGACTGTGGGCGAGTGAGCAGACGGACTTGCCAGCAGAGGAGAGGAGGAGGATTGTGTGAGTGATGGAGGGGAGGAATGGGCATACGAGTATGCTGCAGGTCTCGATCAGTCGCACTCGCCGAACAGGCTGTCGGATTGGATGAAGAAAACGGAGATGCCCAGGTGGGATGATATTTTGTTCTTTTCATGATCACTATACTGTAGGTTTGTCTGGGCAACGCGCGTCTCTCCGAGTTCTTCTCGACTGGACAGACGAGGGAGGAACTGATGGTGGGTGGGCACACTCTATTCTATCACATAGTAGAGGAACATGGCAGTGTTGAGTGCGAGGAATATGACTGTGAGAATGACGTCGCATCGGTCGAACACACGGATCCACAGACGCTCCCGCGCCTCGTCTGCTAGCAGCTCCGCCACACATTCTGAACACAACATGAACTTGAGGGAAACGGTGTGAATGAATTGTACCTGTGAGGGTTCGCGTGGCGTTGGTGAGAGACTGGAGGGGGTGTTGCCGTGACTGGATGGATCGTAGAAAGTAGTCGGAAGAGGGAGAGGGAGAAACGGCTCTCGCTGGGTGGATGGAAGGAGAGCGGATGGACAGGATACGGAGGAGGGAGGCGGGCGCGCGCCACGAGAAGAGAGTGGCCCAGCGGTGAAGGAAGAGCAGCAGCTGGGCGAGCTGCAAGGCACAGTGGGGGAGAAAGAGGGGAGAGACGCACCAGCGAGGCGATGCTCACGAGGATCATCTGTGCGAAGATGAACTGTCCCAGATCGGGGAGATAGGCAGTGCGAGGAATGTCGGCAGCGGCTATCTCCAGCAGAAACGACATGGCCAGTAGAACATTCAACGAGAGTGAGTTCTTGGAGAACCGCAGACCGGTGTTCACCTGAAAGGATGTGAAAGGAAAGGGAACATGTCTATATTTTTTCAGGAAGATTGGGTTACTGTGAAATTTTTTGTGTGCGGCGACTATACCTGTGGCATGTAGAGACCGACTGTGCAGATGGTGGATGTGATGAAAGTGGGGAGAAAGAGGACGCATATGTAGTAGAGTGGACGGCGAGACAGCGAGAGACGAACGGTGATCAGACCTGCACGCGGTACGTTGGGTGAGAAGAAGACGACGTACCGTAGTTGTCTTCCTGGACCGTCCAGTTGGCTGTCAGCTTATCCAGTTTCCACTCGCTATTGCCAGTGAAGGAGCTGTCAGGAAGGGGGTAGTTCTTATGCAAATGATAATATAGATTCGAATAGTTTTTTACCTACCTCCATGTTAGGATCTATTCTGACGGCGTCAGCGTCGTAGGTGAATGCTTGGATCTCGATTTCGCATCTAACAGAGTGCATTGACGATAGTAAGAGTGCATTGACGTGTAACATAACAAAGGGAGTGACTGACTGTTGTGTGTCGTATGGAAAGTGTTTGAGTGAAAGCGGGCATCGATTGACGATCACCTGTGGAAGCCCATAGACGATTGTTCCATCGTGCGACACTCGCATGTTGAGTGAGTCGGCCTGAACGGATCGAGTGGACTAAGAGATGGTGTACTCTGTACCATGTTGTCGACTTTTATAGACGATGATATCATCACGTCTGGCCTCCACACTTTCTCCGCCGGCACTACTATCGAAGATATTTTGAGACTGGACGAGTTGTCCCACCTGAACGAGCGGTTCGTGGGTGGTCCGGCACGTGCACATACACTAGGAACTGGTCCTTCCACTGGAGGTCGAAGTTGAGAGCGAGTGTGATGGTCTCCTCGGCTGGAGACATGGTGAGCAGGCGGATGTAGTTGAGCATAAGCCGCATCGGAAGCACAGTGGACGGATCTCTGATGAGAGAATATATCGGTGGGAAGAGTGAGCCACTCACTTGACTGGCCGAGTGTAGGCCGAGTATCCACCGAATAGTCTATTAGTGAAGTCGTTCACTTCCTGCTGTCCGTATGACGAAGGGAGGAGAAGGAGAAAGGCGAGTAGGCACATGTTGCCAGTCGTGTTTCGAGTCAACGCTTTGCGCCAGTCGGCGTATGTCGATTGCGCTGTTGCGCATGCTTGATTCTGCGAAGTGCCCGCGCGGTTTCTAGGCATCAATGGAAGTCTTTTGTCTATCAGAAACAACTGAATATTTTATTTAATCTGTTTTCTTTTTCAGGAAGGTGCTATCTCGTCCTATCGCGCTGCTCTCTCACTTGGCAAAACTTACCGTAACCCAGATGTACACCTCAACCTCGCCACCGCACTCATCCACAGGTATGACTGGCTACTAGGAAATGGAAATGAATGTTGTATTATTATGATAGTGTATGTGAAATATGACATGTGTGATGTAGTGATTGCAGGCAGGAGCTGGGAGAGGCAGTGGCAGAGCTGCGTCTGGCTGTCCGATACGATCCGGACAACGGAGTGGCGAGAGAGAGGAGGGATGGGATCGAGACACTGATGCACAAGCTGCACGCGGCTATGGAGAAGGGAGGTGGGCGGAGACGCAGAGCACAGCCACTGACAACACTGGCATTGCAGGGAAGCTGAAGCGACGGGCCGAGCTGGTCGCCTCGCTGCAGCCGGCAGATGCCGAGCCATTCACGGCAGGCAGGGTGCGAGATGCGCGCGCGTGCTGTGCTGGTTGACTGTGTGGTGTTGCAGGCCGGCCTCCAGCTGACTCGTTCATCTGTCCTCTCGGATGGCCCCAACCCGACTGCCGTGTGGCTGGGAAGAGTGCTCGCAGTCGTCCCCACTCACAACATTCCCTAGTCAGTAACCTCTCATCAATCATTTTTACGTGTTGCATTGCAGCTACTGCGTAGTGTCGGACAGTGCATCGGATGGTGTGAGTGTGCTGGCAGTGCAGAATGTGGGCGAACAGTTTGGGCTGCTGATCGGAGACGCGGTGGCAGTGGCCCAGCCGAGGAAGAGTAGTAGTGAGGTGAGGGGGGGGGGAGACGACTGCAGTGATGGCATTTCAGCTGACTGTGGACGGGTCGGGTGTGTCGGTGAGCGTGTTGTGTGCGCAGTCTCCGTTCTTCCTCTCCCGCAACCGCCGGCCCATCCCCTCCTCCCACACTGCCCTCACACATATGACTGTCAAGAGGGAGTGACTTCCCCTCTTCATGCGCTTTCAATGATTCTCATTCCACCTGCTTACTTACAACCTGATATGTTTTCATTCGACAGCCGATGATTTGTTACTTTGCAATTTGTTTTACTCTGATTGTTCTTTTTTCACATATTTGTCACGGATAATATCGCTTTATGGCATCCCTTGTTTCCGTGTGATAGCCTGATTTCCTGATTTGCGATTATGTCACCGTGTCCTTCGAAGTGTGTGAGAGAGTGAAGGAGAGAAAGAGGATGGAGAGAAGGGGGCGGGGCGAACCGTCTTCTGCATTGGGCGGGGCTTGCTCTGCTAGTCTTCTCCATCGACTCAGCATGGCTAGGCTCGTCTACTTGTTATTATCGATTGCTTCAGTGGTGAGTGTCATTGAATAATTGTTTTATCGATATACCGCGTTTTCACAATATTGTACAGTCCGGTTCTGTGTTTTGTCGCTTACTGCGGGAGTTATGTCGAATTCTAGTTCTGTGTGGGGGGGACACTGTGATGGCACGGCGAGTAGGCAGATTAATGATCCGTGCATCACCTGAGTACCATTTCCTTGTCACTTCGACCTTGCGCTTCTCTCTCTCTCTCTCTCTCCCTTCTCTTTCTCTCCCTGAAACTTCTCTTCCTATGTATCTATTTTGTGTGTTTTTTCGGTGCGAAATCGGGTCATAATCAATGGCTAATATATCACAAAATCAACGAGATGAATGCGTCTCCGTTGACACTTTCCAAAAAGAAAAATCAACGGAATTTGTCCGCGGACATGCGTATGGTATACGGTGTACTGATAGGAGAAACGGAATAGGATTTATGATATTCCAAGGATGGCAGTTGATCCTTCCGATTCTCTCTTCCTTCACAGTCGCTCTCTCACTTTCTCTTCCCCTCTCTCCCGTCTTTGCATTCTTCCAAATTGATTATGCAATGCGGTGACGGTGAGACTGGGTATATCCGTGTATTGCACTGATATCCAGTTCCACTCACTCCCGGTTGCCTCTCTCTCTCTCTCTCTCTCTCTCTCTCTCTCTCTCTCTCTCTCTCTCTCTCTTCATCTCGTAGCACGCGACCAGTAAGCGAAATTAATTGGGCGCGATTGGTAGATCAGTCAGGGTCGAGAGGTCGACCGGAGAATGAGAGAATCGGAACGCGAGTTCGGTAATCACATCACTCGATTTGCACCACCTAAAAAGGAAGAAGTGGTTTGATTTCCTCTCTGAACGCATCTTCTAATCAATAGATGAACCCAATGCCCTTCCCATCGGCCATTAGTCAAGTTGGCATGCGGGGATAGATAGGTTCTCGGTTTCAAGGCTAAGCTATACGCCCCACACAACGGCTATAAACACTAGTCAGGGCTGAAAGACCTTCTAGGAAAACTATGATCTCGAACCTGATAGCAGTTCGCAGTTAGCGAATATTTACGATTCTGGAAATTGGGGGCGACGCTTCCGATCAGCGTTTTTTGCGTAGGTTGTAAACCTATAATGGTGAACAAATGGTATAGGATAATGTGATGTGCTGATAGATGGGATAGAATGCCCATGTATGGTTTGTGTGGCGGAATTGCGCGTATTGATGCGATGCGTACGCTGTTTTTATTGTCTGCCGCGATAGTCGATGCATACCTTGTATGAGATCGGATATAGAATTAGCAGGCGGCTGGCAAACACCCCTTACCCACGCTGTTTCTTACCCATTTTCGATCTCCTCCATACGAACACACGATTGAGATCGCATCACATTTCGATGTGGGATGATTCTATCCCAGACTGTGGTTTCATACGCTTGGAAAGTCATCGGAGCGACCTTGACTCAAACTGAATAGTGCAAATTGGAGCCCAGACAATTAGTCAACCCCATACTAATAACACTTTTTTCAGGCTGCGGGTTCGCGGTTCACAGAAGAGTACAATGCGTGTCAGAAGAACGGGGGGTACGGTGTCTCGAATCTGGTATGTGACCCCACTGGGAGACTCGCTGACTCCACCAGGACAAAGCTCACCAACCTACTCAAGAGCCTCGAGAAGAAAGTGAAGTGAGTTGGAAAGAGGGTTATGGCTTCGATGGATTGGTTGCAGGTGTCCGTGCGAGGATGGGTGCAAGAGGTTGGACGGGTCAGATGGCTACGTCGGACTCATCCATGTCTCCGACTCCAATGCCGTACGTCATCCAACCGAGCTTCCTTCCTTCTTTCTTATAGCTTTCTTTTCTACTTGTCCGTTTTAGACAAGTGACCTGGAGGCTGATATGATGTCTGAGTACAAGGCGGCTGGTCTTGGAAACGCCACCTGCGACCATGGACTCGTACTTGTGTACATGAAGGATTCTCAACAGGTATCTTACACACTTTCACGAGTTATGTAGCATTCCTGTTCACATGTCGATTCGCATCTCTTTCCTCTCTTCAAGTGCAAAGTAATGAAACCAGTCATTGTCTTGTTGTTTCTTTCTTCTCTCTTTCATAGCACTGCCCTGTCAACTCTTCACAACTCAATCATCATAATGACTTCACTTTTCCCTCTTCATTTACGGGTTACGGCGTCTTTAGTGTTGTGCTGTGCAGCGGAAACATAGTATTACTGGGGGTTGCGATTACTATTACTGTCTAGTTGTACAACATTGACCGCTATTGTGTGAGCGATTATCGTCATTATACATCCAAGGTCAGGTCTAACCTATTCTTGAAATCGTGATTTCTTGGGAAAGAGACTCACACATGGGACACAGGTGCGAGAGTGACGTCGGTTTTTTTATATTAGAATAGCAATTTTGAGATTGGATCACAACAGAGTGCCATTGTGAATCAACGGAGCGTGAAGATGGAAGATTGCGAGATGACTTCGAATTAGGAATTCGGTAGAATGGCTGAGCGCTAATGAGTCATATTCCTTATTTGGCGGGGGTTTCGACAGTGTCTGAGTGTGAGTATGAATCACTCTGGCGGGAGGCTCTCTCACTTGTCTCACCTTCGCCTGCCGCCTTCTTTGCCTTCCCTACTTGTCTTGTGTGCTGCAAAGAATCAAAAGCGACGCGGCCTTGGCTCGATTTGTCAGTTCTCCCCCTTCACTGGACGGCGAGTCCCTTTCTTCCCAGCTGACAGAAAGGGAGGGAAAGAGATCCTTTCATCTACCTGTAGATGGGGCAAAGAAACGGGTAGGGATTAATTTGTGAGTCAAGTGATTGCATTGGGTTGGAACGCCTCTAAGGCTATCTGTCCAATTGTGGCTGTGAGCCAAGGCCGATGACCGTTGTGCGAGCAAGGAACTTGTTCCGAAACCAGGCATTCTCTCTCTCTCTCTCTCTCTCTCTCTCTCTCTCTCTCACGCGTATTTTTGTGCCGCACCCGAATTTGTATAGACGCTAACTATGAGTGGAAGAGAAGAGCACTCAAATGAATGGCGTGGGGGAAGTGAGAGTGAACGAATCTCACTGGAATACAGGTAATACCTTGTCTGAGTGGGTGGGTGGGTGAGTGAGTAAGTGATTGATTAGACGTGTGGGGAGTGCGTGGAACTGGCTTGTGCCAGTCTGTGTGTTGTGATAGTTGATAGGCATGCCACCTCCGATTTATGACAGTAGTCTGTGTCCGTAACGGGTTCGATCTGTCGACACCCCCACTACCCGCACGCACGCACGCACCGTTTTTATGAGTTTTTTCGTAGGCTACCGACGCGCGAATTCTGCCATTGGAAATGGGTTGGGGAGATCGGACGATGGAAACATGCCAATTTTTCAATGAATGGAAAGAACACATATCATGAAATACGCTGTACGGTTCAGTTGGCGACCTTCCGCGGAGGAAACTCATTCGTGCTGCTCACTGATGAAGACATGGGAAAGCTGCACGAGATGGCTCAGCGGTACGTCTCCCCCCCTCTCTCTCCCTCCTCCTCTCTTCTCCCTCTCTCTCTCTCCCTCCTCCTCTCTCTCTTCTCTCTCTCTCCCTTTTTCTCTCCAAGCCGTCTCTGTTCAGTGGCTCGACTCCGGACCGTGAGGGTGACACGCTCGCCCTGCAGTACCTTCTCCACAACTACAAGGACATCGCGGAGCACCCCATTCAAAGGGCGGAGGGATGGATTGTGAGTGCACATTATCACATTCTTTGAAAATCAAATCGAAATCAAACATCGAGCTCTTGAATTCCCATCCATGAAGGGCAGTTGTCTTTTGGACTATACTGATTCCCATTCCATGAAAATGTTGTTTGATTGAGATTGTTTGCAGCCTGTGCTGGGTCTGGTGGCTGCTGTTCTGCTTGCTCTACTCATCATGGCCATTCTGCTCGCAGTATTCGCTGCCCGCTTCTGCTGCTGCTGCGTGAAGAACAAGAAGGACGAGTACACTGTCACCACCCTACCCTCATACAAGACCATCGAACCACTCTATGTCGTCACCCCTCCCGCCAGGTAGGATGAGAGAGAGAGAGAGAGAGAGAGAGAGAGATGTTGTTTTCAGTGAGCGCACCACCCGCCACCCTGGGGAGACTGCGGCGTCGGACCGGCATCAGATCTACTCTACTCCCTACTCTGGCAGCCCCCTCCCTATGCTCCCTCCCCCGATCGGAACCAGCACAACTATCACTCCCAGCAGCACCTATCGGTATGCTCATCAATAACTTCCACCCACTCGTGTCTTTTTCAGCCGCCACATCGCTCCGATCGAGCCTGCGTACGGCACCCTCGGAAGCACCCTGTATGCAAAGCGCGTGCCTCGTCGGGCGATGAGCGACGTGGGTGGTCCCCACGTGGTCGGACCCATTCCCCATCCCGCTGGCAGGGCACTCTCCACTGGATATGGAAGCGAACACGACCTTTACATGTCGCCTCCCGAGGGTATCTACGGAACATCGCCCAGCATTGCTGGAAGTCACGTGAGTAGAACACACTCTACTTCTTCTACTCTTCGGAGTCAAAAGAGAAGTATAATAAAGATATGATGACATTTTAGATCTACGGTACAGTTCCGCGCAGGCAGCCGTCGATTGTGGCGATGGATCCGAATCTGCACTGGCTGGACCCCGAGAGGAAGCAGGAGACACAAACGAGGGAGGAGCTCATCGGAGGAGAGGAGGAGGAGAAGGAGGAGAAGGAGGAGGAGAGGAAGTAGCAAGGCTCAAGCACCCAGTGCCCACCCACACAGAGACGATACTCAACTGCCACACACGATGCATTCACTTATTGACACGTCTTTGAACAGTATAAATTGATTGATAAATGTATGAATATTTAGTTTATTTTTTATGTCATTGAAGGATCCCGTAAGCACAACAAATATGACCTATGTGGACACTAGTACGTACCGAGCTAGCAACATATGGGACTATGAAGAGAAGAGAGTTCAGAGCTCGAGGACGGTCTTGCCCCTTCCCTTCAACTTGGACACCTTCTCGTAGGCAGATGGTAGATCAGAGAAAGGCATCACCTTCTCCACGATAGGCTTCACCTGGAAAGAAATCTCTCTCACTCTCCCTCTCCCCCCCCTCTCTCCTACTCCTTCGCACCTTTCCACTTTCGAGCAACTCGGCCAGTTGTCGCAGGCACTCCTCGTTTGGCATGAAGAATGCATACGAGAACCAGCGGCCTTGCAAATGAGACTGAAATGCAGATGAGACGAAACCCATCAGACAATGATACTAGCAACCAATAGTACCTCTATGGCGCGCTCGAAGTGCTTGAAGGCAGTGGAGGCGAGGCCGACGGGGATACCGTACCTGAGAGAGGAGACATGGAACCGGAGGGAGGGAGGGAGAGATGGAGAGAGAGGGGCGCACCTATCCGTGTCGCGCAACATGGGGGAGACGACCGAGACGTGCACGCTGTTGCGCCAGATGCCCATCACCTATCAACGCCATCAGTCGCAGAGCAATGAACAACGAGAGGACTGACGTTGTCGCTCCACCTGGCGAGGTCGCTGTCGACGCAGTCAAACACCACCTCGAACGGACCGGCGGAGATGAGGTCGTCCTTGGCAGACTCACTCCGGTAGTCGACCGGGACAGCGCCCAGAGAACGCACCAGGTCAAAACTGAATGACTGATAGTGAAAGAAGGGAACTATGAGTGTACCTGTCCTGGCTGCAGGTCGTGACGATCTTGCCCGCCCCCCACGCATTGAGAAGCTGGATCGCCGTCGAGCCGACACCCCCCGCACCTCCGTGGATCAACACACGGTTCTCTGCAAGAGAGCGAGGATCGAGACGAGATAGAGAAAAGAGATATGGTTGAGAAAAGAGAGAGGGGGAGGGTAGAGGAGAGAGAGAGAGAGAGAGAGAGAGTAGAAAAAAGCGAGAGACAAATAGAGAGAGAGAAAGAGAGAAAGAAAGAGAGAGAGAGAGAGAGAGAGAGGGAGAGAGAGAGGGAGAGAGAGAGAGAGAGCGCGAGAGAGAGAGAAAGAGAGAGAGAGAGAGAGAGCGAGAGAGACGTACCCTTGGCGCCGCTGTTGGGTGGGATTCGCGCGACGGAGACGAGGGCAGACCACGCGGTCGACGCAGCGTACGGAAGAGCAGCCGCGTCCACGAAGCTACACTCGATGAGTGAAACAATTATCATAATTAACACCCACCTGATCGACTGAGGTTTCTTATGGCAGTTCGACTGGGTGGTGAGGGCGAACTCTGCGTGGCAGCCAGAATCGATGGCCGGAATCACACCGAACACCTAAAACAAGGTAACCTACACACATTGAGTGGCGCGCACCTCGTCGCCAGGCTTGAACTTGGTGACTTGGCCGCCGATGGCCTCGACTACTCCGGAGAAGTCACGGCCGGGAGTGAGGGGGAGGCGGGACGAGTCGAGAGAGCATTCGGCCGCCTGTAGAATGAGGGGAAGAAGGAGGAAGAGGAATAGGAAGAGAGGGACGTACCTTCTTCCACGCACCGAGCATCTCCGCGCCATAGCCTTTGCACATCACTGTGTCAATCGGATTCACACTGGTTGCCTAATCGAATAGGTGAGAAATGTAGTCCCCATGTACCCTACCTTGACCTTGACGAGCACCTGTTCGGAGTTGTTTATGATGGGGATGGCGACCTGGTTGAGCTGCAGCTCGCCTCCGAAGCGAGCCACCTGCCACCCCTTCATAGAGCTGCTCGACCACCGCACAGAGTGTCCACTCATTCGCGACAGCATCGCTGAAAGTATTATGCTCAAAATTTCTCAAAAACAGGTAAAAACAACAACCAGAAAATGGTCAAAAATAAACAAAACTGATTGAGTGTTTCGTTGTGAGAAAAAATTGAGTACATTTTTACTACTGATTTTTACTACTGATACACAACCGTGTAGATCTTTCACTATGTCATCGCGCGGCAAAGTCGTTGTATTATTTTTCATTCTTCTTTTGAATATTTTCATTTGTATGTTTTGCGAAGTGTGTGTTTCAAGTAATTGTTTATTCTCGATTTTCAGATGAGCGGAAAGGCACCGACAGAGACGCCTAAGGGCGCTCCCAAGGAGGAAAAGATGGAGGTTGAGGTGTGTGAATAGTATACAAGTTATTTTCGTTATAGTGTTATTACTATATTTAATCATTTAGGAGCAGCTCGACGAGGAGATTCTGAAGATGAATGCGGATGACCTGAAGAGCCGCACTCACCTGCTCGACAATGAGATTCGCATTATGCGCAGCGAGGTCCGTGAATGTATTTCTTAACAAATACCTAGATCCGCATAAATGCGTAATTTTATAGATATACGTTCTTCATTTGAAAAATAAATATGTGATGTGTTTAGGTCCAGCGCATAAACCACTCGGTGCAGACTCTGAAGGAACGTATCAAGGAGAACAATGAGCGTATCAAGGTTTGTTTGCTTATTATTTTGGAAACTATTAAAATACCTGTGTTCAGGTGAACAAGACCCTTCCGTACCTCGTCTCGAATGTTGTCGAGCTTCTGGAGCTGGAGGAGAACATGGAGGAGGAGGGCAGCAACGTCGACCTCGACTCTCACAAGACCAAGGTGTGTCCGAGCTATCGATCATACCCAATGACGATAGTGTCATTGAATCGGTTTTAGTGCGCTGTGATCAAGACGTCGACTCGTGCAACCTACTTCCTCCCCGTTGTTGGTCTCGTTGACCCTACCGAGCTCAAGCCCGGAGATCTCGTCGGAGTCAACAAGGTTAGTATTCCGCACCCATCAACTGTGTATTGTTATACCTATTATGAAAAAGTTCAGGACTCTTACTTGGTTCTGGAGAAGCTGCCCGCCGAGTATGACTCTCGCGTCAAGGCGATGGAGGTGGACGAGCGCCCGACGGAGCAGTACTCGGACATCGGAGGATGCGACAAGCAGATCCAAGAGCTGATCGAGGCTGTCGTGCTTCCGATGACGCACAAGGACCGCTTCATCAACCTCGGAATCCACCCGCCCAAGGGAGTGCTCATGTACGGCCCGCCCGGAACCGGAAAGACTATGATGGCCCGTGCCGTCGCCGCCCAGACCAAGTCAACCTTCCTCAAGCTGGCTGGCCCGCAGCTCGTGCAGATGTTCATAGGAGACGGAGCCAAGCTGGTGCGCGATGCGTTCGCCCTCGCCAAGGAGAAGGCGCCCGCCATCATCTTCATCGACGAGCTCGACGCCATCGGAACGAAGCGATTCGACTCCGAGAAGGCTGGAGATCGCGAGGTGCAGCGCACTATGCTCGAGCTCCTCAACCAGCTCGACGGATTCCAGCCCAACGATGAGATTAAGGTATGTTGACTTTTTGTTATTTATTTGTAAAGCTACGATTGTCAGGTCATTGCCGCCACTAACCGTATTGATGTGCTTGACCCTGCCCTCCTCCGTTCTGGGCGTCTTGACAGGAAGATTGAGCTGCCTCACCCGAACGAGGACGCCCGCGCTCGCATTATGCAGATTCATTCCAGGAAGATGAACGTCAAGTGAGTAGAAAGGGGAACGAAAAAAGGACGAAAATAATAACTCACCTGACATGTTGCAGCAAGGACGTCAACTTCGAGGAGCTGGCCCGCTGCACGGACGACTTCAACGGAGCCCAGTGCAAGGCTGTCTGCGTTGAGGCTGTGAGTACATTCGTGTTGTCGTTGTGTATGATGTCCTTGTAGGGTATGATCGCCCTCCGCCGTGACGCGACTGAGGTGCTCCACGAGGATTTCATGGACGCCATCCTCGAAGTGCAGGCCAAGAAGAAGACGAGCCTCAACTACTACGCCTAGACAGGCAAGCAGGGACGCGTGGGGTCTGTCCCTTCACGTCCCGTCCACTCGCTGCATACTCGGTGTTGTCTGATCTGTGTCGATGTATACTCTTGTGTACCTGTTCTATTTATAGCCGAGACGTGTGTACTTCTTTTAATTGTAATTTATTACTACGGTGAGCTTTGTCGAATGTGTGCGAAGCGTGGATTTTGAATGTATAAATATTGGTTAATTGCGTGTTTTTAAATGAACATTTTAGCGGTTATAAGTTCCGCCCACACACTGCTGTGGTATCCAAATCCAATTTGGGATGGGGTGAATGATCAGAGTGGTCTGTTTGCGGTTGACAAATTTCCTATCTCGTATCTGATCAGTTCAAGTAACCGGCGAATGATCTTTTCTTTTCGAATTCTATGAGAACAGCCCTAGATTTGCGTTGAGAACAGCTGATAGTAAAGCGTGACGCGATGCAAGAAGAAAAATGAAGGATCGATTATAGTGAGCGTTCACTGATCACACTCCGCACTTCTTGAACACTTCCTATCACGTGTTCTTTTTCGTTATTATGTTTGATTTAAATCAGCATATGTGTTTGTTGTCAGCCGATCGTGATTGTCTGCACGCGCATTGTGAGAGAGGCTTGCATTCGCGGTGGGCGCAGCATCGTCGACCGGCCGCCTCACATCCCCCGACCAGCACACGAGCAGCATGGAATGCCAGGGCCAGCTCTGCCCCGGACAGGCAAGTCGCCCATTATTCTTTGCACGTTTTTTTATTTGTTCTAAAAGACCTATTGTTGATAACGATAAGATGTTTTAGGAGTGTTCGGTGGGAGGCGGAAGCGGGAACAATGCTATCACGGTGATTGAGTGGGAACACATGAACCTCAAGATGTTCTATCCCATGGCACTCACCAGGTCAGTGGGAAAAGGCATGTCTGCGATAGGCGTGGCTAGAAATGTGTTTCAGTACGTGGATGGTGCGCACTGGTCTATACCCGCTGGCGGTCCTTCGCTCGCGCCTCCAGCTCCAGAAACAGAAGACCGTCTACAGGTTGGTGGTCAGGACAACATTCTTTCAATCGATCGTTATTGATTGGTTGTGTCTGTAGGAACACTGCGCACGCGTTCTGGGAGATCAGCAGGAACGAGGGATTCCGCGGCCTTTACCGGTTTGTGTTAAATGAACCGTTTTTGTTTTGTTTTATATGTGTGCGTTATCTTATCTTATCCAATAGCATACAATCCAATTTGATAGTGTGTGTTTAGTGGATTCTGGGTGACTGTGCCGCAGATTGGCTGTTCGTTCATCTACTCGACCGTGTATGAGAAGCTGCGCGCTGTCCTCCAGACGGACTATGGCTTCAAGTCTGTCGCTGGCATCTCTTCGGTCGCTGGCGGAGCCGCATCTTTCTTCTCCCAGGTACAGACAATCTGCTCCGAGAAAAGACGTGATGTATATTGTAGGTGATCTTTGTGCCGACGGACATTATTGCGCAGTACATGATGATCATGAACAACGCCGACAAGTTCATCCGCGGAAACAACAAAGAGGTGATCGAGTACCTGCGTGCCGAGAAGCAGACGCGCCTCACCATGGGTCTGCGTGTCGTCCGCGCCATCTACAAGACGGACGGAATCGCCGGATTCTACCGGTGAGTCACCTCAATGAAGAGTCAGACGGGACGAGTGAATTGCAGAGGCTTCTGGGCGTCGTCGATGGTGTACGTGCCGACGTGTCTGGTGATGTGGCCCACCTACTACTGGGTGCAGGACATTCTCCATGCGGTACGCGGTCATAGATCGATCGATTGATGTGGCATTTATTGGTGTGTTTAGATGCACAAGGGCAAGTCGAACCTGCTTGTGGACCAGGCTATTGCCGCCTTCTTCGGCGGAGTGGCGTCGACGATCGCGACGAATCCGATGGAGATGTTCCGCATTCGCATGCAGGTGCACAGGTCGAACTACTACGAGACGGGAGAGAGGATGCTGCGCAACGAGGGAATGGCCATCTTCACCAAGGGTAGGCAGGAGGGAGAGGGAGAGGGAGAGAGAGAGAGAGAGAGAGAGAGAGAGAGAGAGAGAGAGAGAGAGAGAGAGGGAGTGATGATGGGTGGTGGCTGCAGGCCTGATGCCTCGACTCGTCGCCAATTCGATCTACTCTTGTGTGGTGATGGTTGGATACGAGATCGTCAAGAGGATGTGTGTCCTGCCAGAGTACAAAGACTCGATTAAGTGGTAGTCAGTCGACTCGAATCTACTCTCATTGCTCAACACTGCTCACACTCACACTCTCATCTCACGCTTTCAATTACCCTTTCAATATAACAAAATGGAACAATCAACAATTGTACATAATGGCGTGTCTTAGACGTTTAGGTTTTTGTGTGGTGTGTAGCTAGATCTCTAGGTGTGACTTCTAGTCTTATAGATAGTATTTATCAAGCATCGGACGCAAGGGTCTCTTTTAGCGTGCATATTACTCAACTCACTCATACCTCTCAGAGTGTTATGATGATGAACTGATTATGGAATAATAAAGAGTTTTATTATTTTACACGTGTTTTATGTGTGTTGAAATACTCGTTTGAAACGATGTCTAAACGACTTATCTTAGCACGAATCTAATTTATATTGGCAGAAAGGTATGTTGCATGTGTTGTAGATTCTCCACTAGGCAGTGTCGCTTCCCTCTCTTGCCTTATTCGATGTGCAGAGTGCTGAGTGCACCCATGCCCACACAAGGAAGAGGACTACGGTAGATGAACACGCGGCTACTAAAGTCGATACCAGCCACCTCACGCAGTCATGGCTTCCAGTGATACAGACTACGACATCGGTGCCACTGTAAGTGATATCAAGTTGCATATCATTTGATTATTTTGATTGCTTATGTTGTTGTTTTATAGAACTGAAAATTGTGTTTTCAGAAGTTGCACGTGATAGAGTGGGAGCACCTGGACCTGACTCGTTTCTTTCCCCTCGCACTCGCTTCGTCATGGAGCATACGATGCGCCCTCTACCCCATGTCTGTGGTACGTTTTTTTTTAATGTTTATGATTTGTAATTAATATGAATGTGTTGTAGGTGAAGAGTCGGCTGCAGCTGCAGCGTCAGGACAACGTGTACACAGGCATGCGACATGCTTTCGTCGACATTGTCCGCAAGGAGGGCGTCGGCGCGCTATATAGGGTTCGTTGCCCAACACTATGTTTTGAAAAGTAGGCCGTTTGCAGGGTTTTTGGATGACACTGCCGCAGCTGTCGGCGTCGTTCCTGTACTCTTCGGTGTACGAGCGTATGCGAGACGTGCTGTCGAACCGACTTGGCGTCACCAACACGTCCCTAGTCAGTGCACTCGCCGGTACGTGCCTCCCCCACCCTCACCCTCACTCATCATCTCCATATTCAGGCGGCATGGCGGCCCCGGTTGCACAGATGGTGTTCGTGCCGACTGACATCATCGCCCAGCACATGATGGTACACAACAATGCGGACAAGTTCGGAGCGAGTGGCAGCAGTGCGGGGGTGCACAACGTGCTCGCGAGAGATGGACTGGACGGCAGGAGGACACTCGGTCTCAGGGTCATCGGAGCAGTCTACAAGGTCGACGGACTCACCGGATTCTACCGGTATGTTTTTTTTAGTGTTGTGTTACATGTCGATTGTTGTTTAGTGGCTACCTCTCGGCGATTGCCCTCTATATTCCATCGACGATGGTCTTCTGGTCCTCGTACTATCAGGTCTGTTTTTTTCTTCAAATATATGGTTTGATGTTAATACATTTTTTCAGGCGTTAAAAGTTCTGCGCAAGTTGCGCGTGGAGGTCTCGGAGCGGAAAGGAGAGAGGGATAGAGTGAAGGAGGTGGACGAGAGGCTATATTTCGTGGACCAGGCAGTGGCTGGCAGCATAGGAGGCATGGCAGCTGCGATCATGACCAACCCACTCGAGATGCTGCGTATCAGGGTACAGGTGCACCGAACCACCTACGCCGAGACGATCCGCCGACTGTGGAAGTACGAGGGACTCCGCGTTCTCACCAAGGTACTCTCTCGCCCTTTCCTCTCATTCCCTCACACCCCTCCTTTTGCAGGGTCTCTCTCCCCGCGTGGTCAACAATAGTCTCTACTCGTTCTTTGTGATGCTCGCTTATGAGACTGTGAAGAAACTCAGTGTACTTCCCGAATTCCAGGAGAAGGTCGTGTGGTAGGGGTACTGTAGACAGTATACGGTATCCCGTCGTCGTGTGGGATGCGGTATCCGCCGA
Source organism: Rhabditoides inermis (assembly GCA_963966185.1). Taxonomy (NCBI): domain Eukaryota; kingdom Metazoa; phylum Nematoda; class Chromadorea; order Rhabditida; family Rhabditidae; genus Rhabditoides; species Rhabditoides inermis. The sequence continues at coordinate 65,278 of CAWZYM010000036.1, read as the reverse complement.
GGGAAAAGGTCTTCCCACTCTGAGGTGTAGGTGTGAAATGTAGTGTACAGAGAGAGAGTGATTGGTTGAATGATAGGAGCTCATGTCGATTAATGATTGTGTATTTTCTAGATTCTGTACGAGAATCGAGCTATTTTTGAATTGTGACCTAGTCAGAGAGCTAATAGTATTTTGTATTTCGTGTAGATTCAGTGTTTGTGGTACGTTTTCAATTATTTTCATTCTTCACATTACGTCTCTTTTGTACTGATATGTAGTTTACTTGTCAAGTAGATCGTCTAGTGTTTTGCCAGGCAGTTTCCTGTCCACAGAAAGACAATAAAGTTTTTAATAATACTTGTGTTGTGTTGCTATTGATTATGAAGTTTGATTTCTTCCGACGTTGGTCGTATCTTGTTGTTATTGTATGCATTGATTGTATTGTATTGTGTGATGTGTGGTTTAGTATGGCTGCTCGCGTGGGCGTCTCCCGTATGCGGCGGGTGCAGCAGTGGCTGCAGTTCGCCCGACAGTGGCACATCATCGATGCCAAGCACCAGGTGGGGAGGGAAGATGAGAGGGGAGATGAGTGTGGATGGATGCAGGACGCGACTCTGTTGGGAGAGAAGGTGGCCGCCCACCTGGCCGGCACGCACAAGCCCATCTGGCACCCCGAGACGGACTGCGGAGACCACGTGGTCGTCGTCAACTGCGCAGACGTGAGTCTAAGACGTGCTGAGTGGAAAAGAGAAGAAACTGGGTTGCAGGTGTCGATGCACGCGTTCGACTGGAAGCACAAGGTGTACCACTTCGACAAGGGCTACCCGCGGGCTCGCGCCGACCTGCCCGCCTGGCAGCTGCACGAGTACGACCCCTGCAGGATCGTCTTTCTCGAGACGTACAAGGTGGGTGGAGGGAGGAAGAGAAAGGGAGACTGGGTGTGCAGGCTCTGGGCAACAACCTGCTGCGCCGTCGCCACGTGCAGCGTCTCCATCTCGCCGCCGACGAGGACATACCCGCATTCCTCCGACAAAACGTCGGCAATCAGGTGACATTGCTGTCTTGAATTTAGGGTAACTTGTGGTTTTCAGTTGGAGCAGGTGCAGTCAATCGCTCGTCGTTCGGACGAGTACAGTGCGGAGGAGAGGGCGGCCATGCCCCGGCTGGTCAAGTACGCGAAGGACCACGTGGTCGACTGGGAGACGGCCATCGACAACCCCGGAAGACATGTCAAGCTCGGACCCGGAAAGAACAAGGAGAAGTAGGCAGGGGAGAGAGAACAGTAGTCTATTGAATAGAGTAGTAGGATCATCATTGTTATTGTTGTTTGCTTGTTTTCGATTTCTGCGTGTATTATAAAGAACATTTTATTCTCAAACGTTATTAAATTAAATAAATTACTACAACTCGTCACATAAAACGAAATAGCTAAAGCACGTTGTACATGTAACACAGATCCGGGCACATTTTGTCAGACAATCGAAGAGCAATTACGGAAGATTCAACAGTGAAAAGCGAAATGGCACGATGGGATTATTACGAGGAGAGGGGATATGAAAGGTTATGCGCTGTGGTTGTCGGCGTTCTCCTGCTGCTTGGTCTTCTCCCACACCCACTGCACCACAATGTGCGGGTGCGCAGTGGCGAGGCGACTGCTGACGAGAAGGAGCAGAAGGGCCGCCACAGACATGCACATGGAGACCAGGAAGCGCGAGATGGACAGACCGATGTCCAGCCACGAACCAGAGTCCCGCAGCTGGTGGAACAGACACTGAAACGGGAGATACAGGTGAGCACTCGTATCACAACCACCGACCATGGCCACGAGGTCCGATGTGAAGAGGACGAGTGCGGAGAGGCGACGGATGGCCGAGGAATCGAAGCGGAGCACGGAAGACAGACACAGACACACGAGCAGCAGAGGCAGCAGCAGCTTCCACACCAGCAGAAACGCCATCGTGAACGGGCTGCAACAGAGTGATCCCCCCTCCTCTCCCTCCCTCACCTGAACACGGAGATGAACTTGTCGAGAGTGGCGGGGCTGAACGAGTTGAGGGAGGCAAAGTTGCCGGTGCCGAAGAGAGCAGCGAGGAGGAGGGAGACGCACACCAGCGAGCGACGCCACTCCGCCCGCGACACACTCCGAGGCCCTGCTAGCACACTGTCCCATCCGAATACCTCCATCCACTCACCATCGGCGCTGGCAGCCGGTCGCACGGCTCTCATCTGAAGAAGGTCCACGTCCGAGAGATGCGCGAATTCCATCCGGAACAGCACGCAGAGCGAGACGGAAAGAAGCAGGAAGAAGAGCGACTCGTATCTGCAATGCCGTTTCGCACAGACCCTCTCGATGGCTCGACTCACGCGATGCTGAGGAGTGCGTGTGGGACGGCGAGAGCGGCTGCGAAGGCGAGCATTCGACTGGCAGTGTGGGGGCCTGCGAGGGGCGGGGCGACAAAGGGAAGCACGAGCGACAGCCAACACAGCAGGCGGAGGGGAGGCAGGGACGACTTGGGCAGCACGTACGCACACACAAACACCACCAGTGCGGTCGCCAGGTGAGCGCCCTCCAGCCATCTCAAACACAAATCATCTCCCCCTCACCCCTTCTAAAACACACCTGTGTACGGGATGCGAGAGAAGTGCGGGTATTCTTCTCCTGAGGTGAATCAGCAGACATGCAGTGAGAATGGGCGAGAGAACGCAGAGGGAGGGGATCTCGAATCTGCCGACAGTCGGCAGAAACGGGAACGGCAGCAGCAGAACCATGCAGATGCGCCAGCGACGAGCCCTGGAATGATGAGGCATGATTCAGCAAATAGATAGGAACTCACCACACAGGATCACTTCTTGCATAGCAGGCGGGAAGTGCGAGGAGTACGAGGAATATGAGCGAGAGACACTGACGCTCCAGGAGCACCAGAACCAAGGCGAGAAGGAACACACCTGCACAGAGGTACAAGTGAGCACAAGAATTGATTGAAGGAAACGAATATACTCAAAAAGCCTACTCACAGAATGCAACAGCGGCCGCGAAGATTGGCGGTAGATGAGCGAACGACATGGTAGCATAGTTGAGCATCACCTAAACAAAGACGATGAGGCGAGTTATAAGAATTCAGAATAAAAAAAATTATACCTCTAGTGCGTAGGCGTGCAGTCTCGAACTCGCCGAAGTCGCATTCTCGAGCACAGAAGAGAGAAACACCTAAACAGCCACATTACAGTAAACACTACTACTGTATTGGAACCGGTAGAATGAGATACAGCCAGTTGGTGGCGGGCAGGCGACAGTAGACGCAGAATGCTGCCGTGGCTAGGAGAAGGAGGGAGAAGACGCGGTTCGGACGCAGCACCGACCGAGACAGCAACACCAAGGAGGGGTTGCTGAACGAGAGAAGGTGAGAGAAGAGCGCGCACTTCTTCATACCTTGTGAGATGCACCCACACAACAGCAATCCACAAAACAAAGATGGACGACACACCAGCGCCGAGAACCTACAATGGTATATGAAATACAAACTTGCTGAGAAATGGAGGAGGTACGTACCCCTCTGTCATATCGATGGTAGTGGAACAGGGCGTCTCGGAGGGAGGGCGCGTGCTGTCGGAACAGAGACGCCGCCGCCGGATACCGCCTCAAAGCAGCCCATCTCCATCTTCCCTTTCCAGCTCCTCTCCTCTCTCTCTCACCTCGCATGTCCCAGCTTCCTCAGCTCTCCCTCGAGGGCCGACACTGCCCTGTCCCCGAACTGCGACCAGTCACTGAACCACAGGCGGTGTGCCTTCTCCCCTCGCACACACTCCATCTGCGCGCGCAGCTGCAACACGTACAATGACACTCCTCCCCAGTGACGTGGTGACGTCCGTACCTGCTGAAAGTTGGCCCACACTGCGCGGAACAGGTAAGCGGGAGTGGCATCGATGAGTGAGAAGGGCAGGATGCCGACGCTATTCACTGGCACTGGCACGCCGAGCAGCGACGAGACGAGAGGAGCCACGTCCACCTGACACCAATGACATGCAAATGCGGGATGCGGTGTGTATGATGTATACCTGTGCTATGGTTGTCTTGGCGCCTCCCTTCTGCACACCCGCACCCCATGCCACCAACGGAGTCAGCACCTGCAACGAGTGATCACATTCTTATGAAACATGAGTGATTGTTATGAATATACGAGTTTCGTAAAGTTGTATGAGTAGAAAGCTGGCACCCGCACCTCATCGTCACTGCCCGCTCCGTGAGATCCCCAGTCTGTCATACCATGGTCGGATGTGAAAACGAAAGCCGTCTTGCCATCAGGGAAGTGAGCGTCGAATAGAGCCTGTGCAATCATAGTGTGCATTCAAAGTGGGCACTCTACGCACCTGTACTCTCTCCACTCCACTGTCCACCACCGCAATGTTCCCCTTGTATTGCGGAGAGTGCGGCTTGTGGCCGTGGCCATTCGTGTCGATACCTGTAGTAAGTACTGTAACTATAACCGAAAGAAGATCTCACCTAGTAGATGGAGGAAGAAGAGTCTTCTGTCGGCGTGCACGCTTTCCGAGAGGGATGGATCGGACAAGGAAGAGTTGAGGAATGACTGGGAAAGTTATACAGTAGGCGATAGATTCGATCACACTTGCGCACCTCTAGTTTATCGAACACCCATGTGTCGAGGCGACTCGCGTCATCGCTCGCAAAGTCCTCCTCCTCTGCAGAGTAGCTAAAGGGAGAAGATTGTGAACAAGTAGAAGAATGCGCTCACCTGAATGAGTGTACATGTGGGTGGTGGTCGAACAGGGAGACGATATCCGGGCTGCCCCACAGCCACGCCTCTTTCGATCTGTTCACCACACTGTCGAACGGCACCGGATTGTGCTTCCATCCACGCGCAACCGCACTACAAGTCACAAACAATCGATGATATGGAACGACGACTTACCTGACGTCTTCCGAGAATCCAGCGAATAGGGCGACGTGTCCGGGACGCGACTCGGTCGGCACGTGTGAGCGGGAGACGCCCCACACACCCTGCACAACAGAGTAGGAAAGGAGAAGAACAAGCATGACACACCTTTCTGTTCCGGATGATGTTGTGCAGAAACGGCGAGAGATCGGGGTTTTGGAGAAACGTGTCCGATCGCAGGCCATCTGCATTAGATACGGTGTACGGTAAACAGCTAGGAATGAGATACCTGCAGAGATGAATACGACTCGCTTGGCAGGAGCGTCGCCTTGTGTGATCTCGTGGGCAGGGACGCCGCTCACAATAGGGGATGTGTAGTAGATATCTACAAGAGGGTAAACAAAACAAAACAAACAAACGAACTCATCAACTAAAAACTCAAACAAACTCACCAAATATGGAATATATTAGAATGAGGTGGAGAGCAACTCCGAAAACGACAAGCTGTGTCCACGAATTCATCTGTAAGTAAACATTTTGTAATGATGAATACCCGTTTCAAGAATCATTCAGTTCACACTCACATCAAAATAGTCGTTTTCAGTGAAGCAATCAACATGTCCAGACGCTGAAGAGCGAACTTGCCTAAGCCATATCAGTATGAATATTCAAATTATGCGAAAATGTGAATCAAAGAGAATCAGTTGAACGTGTTTAGCAACGCGCAACTAGCCGTAATAGCGTCTGGCGAACGCAACAACGCAGTAACATAAACAAAATCGCGGCCGTGGCAGGAGTAGTGCGAGTTGGTGATGCGTAAAGTGTCGCACGGAAATGCAGAACGACGTCTAGCAACGACGAATCAGCTGATTTTTCTCTTATTTTTATTAATTCTATCTTTGCTGTTGTATTTTTGTTGCAAAGGTGTGAGATGTTTCACCATATAGTTATGATAATAATGAATTTTTACTCCATGTTGATAGCATGATAGACTTGAATGGACTTTGAAGAGTTACGAAATCGCTTTTTGATAACATCACAGCACACATTCGGTTAGCCTTAGCCTGTCTTCGTGCATGACTCATTCCATTCATATCAAGTGATTTTTCCGCCGGTTCGTTCGTGATTCTGTATATTTGTTTTATCACATGTTCATATGGACTATTCCAGTGTTACTTCATTCAACCATGGATTGGTTCAAAAAGCCCGACCCGAAACGTGAGTTTATTTATTGCATACAAAACTTTTCGATTGCGTTGCAGAACAAATGCGTGACAATCAGCGGGATATCCGGAAGGCGAACCGGGAGTTGGAGACGGACAGACGAGCGATGGATAGGAGGGAGAAGGAGTTGGTGGGTGAAGGGTAGAGGTCTTACACGGGCGGCCCACGCACTTAAGGTGGCCGATTCTTATGCAATTAAGAACCTATACACAACTTTTCACGCTGAATCCGAATATGACCATAACTTTCCCAAAATAGCACTTTGAAAGGAGTTCGGCCACGTGCCGAATAGACTACCCTTGAAAACGACCGGTGAAACAACAGCGGCGTGGCGGAATGGTTAGTGAGTTAGGAAATCGGAAATGACGGTCGGCGGTTCTATTCCCCCTGCTGTCACCAGGTTTTTTGCAAATTTTATCCTCGCCACCATACCCTCCAATTGGATTTTACATAATTTCAATTGTATGGTTATGCAAAAACATCGTTGTTAACAAAACAACAATAAACTGTTATAAGCTTTGATCTAGACGCACTGCAAAAACTAGTGACAGCAGGGGGAATAGAACCGCCGACCGTCATTTCCGATTTCCTAACTCACTAACCATTCCGCCACGCCGCTGTTGTTTCACCGGTCGTTTTCAAGGGTAGTCTATTCGGCACGTGGCCGAACTCCTTTCAAAGTGCTATTTTGGGAAAGTTATGGTCATATTCGGATTCAGCGTGAAAAGTTGTGTATAGTGGCTTAATTGCATAAGAATCGGCCACCTTAAGTGCGTGGGCCGCCCGTGTTAGAGGAGCAGTGGCTGCCACGGTGTGTTTAGGAGGCAGAGATCAAGAAGGCAGCCAAGTCTAATCAGCCGGAGACTGCCCGCGTCCTCGCCAAACAACTGGTGCAGTTGCGGAACCAGAGGAACAAGAGCCAGGCTATGAGCGCCAAGATGACCGGTATACAGATGCAGAACAAGTGAGTATGAAATGATGACAATCGATTCACTCAATGCGTTCAGCCACATGTATTCGATGGGTAAGATGGCGGGTGCAATGGGAAGCACTGTGGACACGATGAAAACCATGCAGAAGGTGAGTTGAAATATAAAACTGGGTGTACATACCGGGAATGAAACCGGGAAGGAAAATCGATCATCGATTGCGTGATTACAGCAAATGCCAGTGGACAAGCTGGCGAAACAGATGCGCGACTTTCAAATGCAACAGGAGAAGATGGGCATCACTGAAGAGGTTCGTCTCTCTATCGATCTCGCGGTTTTTCAAGTACTCGTTCAGATGATGTCGGATACGTTGGATGCTATCCTGGATGAGCCCGGAGACGCGGAGGAGCAGGACGCCATTGTCAAGCAAGTGCTCGACGAAATCGGAATCGAGACCAACAGCAAGGTTAGATGTTTACGTCGTTGTTTTTCAATAACATTTATTTCAGTTGGCGTCGATTCCCGCCGTTCCTTCTTCTGTCGGCTCTTCGTCGTCCATTCAGACATCCGATGATCTCGAGAAGATGCTCGCCCAGCTGAGAGGATGAACTTAGGAATACTCTGTTCGAAATGATATTGAATACTCTTGTATGGTTGTACTGGTGTTTTATTGTATATATATAAATATAAATGTGTTTAAAGAAACAATAAAAGGTAATTTTTTTGAAAACAAAAATAATTATCGCGTGCTGTGTATAATTTTGCTTACCGTTGCTACTAATTGCTATCTTCTTTATCTCATAACGATCATCTAAGTTACGGTATATTTCGTAATCAAACAGACTACTACATACAGCGCGTAAAACCTGTAATAATATCAGGTTCTATTGTTGTTTGTGTGTTAATTTATGTTCACTGTTTTAATTGTTTGGTTTTATTAGATGCGAGTGCATCGACTAGTACGTTTCTTTGATATGGAGGCTCGGAGGCGGAAGACTGGGCCGCAGTTGACGGAGGAGCAAGTGACGGAGATGGGCAAGGAAGAAAACTTCCCTCCGCCTCCATTCACCTACAACACACTCACATACGACAAGGTAACCGAGATTATTATAGCAGCTTGCGATTTTTTAAAGGATGCGGCGTATCGCAAGTTGACGATGCGAGAAGTGAATGATGCTATCGAAGAGGCTCGCTCTGTTGCTTCGGATTCTCCCACTGACAACCGACTGGTTAGCTGACTTTGCAATATAACCTCTCTCACAATTATATTGTCAGGCGAATCCCGGTTGTGAAGCGTGCGTGAAGCAGGCGGATTGGACCGTCGACGCCTACGAGGATGAGTACGAGCCACGAATTTTCGATAGCATCTTCGATGTCCTTCCTAACATTCAATACATGCAGATGTGGAAGTTGCGTGATCAGGTAACGACGGCTTGTAATGCCAGCTTTGAAGATGGTTGTCTAGCCTGGAAGCTGTGTGTGGTCTGACCTGCCAGTGGAGCTGCAGTCTCGCATCCTCTCTCGTCTCACTCAGAGAGATCGACTCGCCTGCTGTGTCGCCTCTCCGCAAATGAAGGAGGTGCTCGAATATTCGATGAAGAAAATACACTGTTTCTTCATCGACGACGACAACGTGAGGATAACTTGAGGCTATCAATATTGGTGTATATCTATATACAGGTTCGTGTGACGTACGCAGACGGTCGCACTCGTTGGGTGCGCTTCAGTGGCGATCGCAAAGAGCGAATGCATCTGCGCAACGAGTGGGGTGCCTATGTGCAGCACCACACCGGATCCCTCCGCCCTCTGTCAGTCATTGCCTCTTCCTCGCTCCATCCCCTTTGTTCATTTCAGCCGCGCGTTCTACTCTGCCGACACGGATCATATCTACGACCAGAGCTGTGACGTGCAGGGCAAGCGCGACAGCTGGAAAAGCAAGCGCAACTACGCGGCAGTCGTCGAGTTCGCGCGGGCGGCCCTCGACGGGGCGCGACTCTGCGAGCTGCGCATAGAGGACATCGGGGTGGGGTGGAAAGAAGCATATTTATTGAAGCGTATGCGTTCAGAGGGGTCCGTCGTGGTATGCTCCGGCGCTGCTCGATATTCTGCTCCATCTCCCGCGTCCCATTCAAGTCGACACACTTGTGCTGGTTAGCGCGTGTACATATGGCATCGATGATTGTTTGATGTCAGCATCCTTCGCTTTTGACTTTCTCGAAGACGCGAGCTGCTGCACAGGCCTTCGTCCGGTTGTGCGCCCCGCGAGCCATCCGCATTGCAGACGACTCTGTAAGATATACAAGGGTTACCGCATGAATTGATTGTTTACTTGCAGGAGATCTGCAACAAACAAGTGGTGCCCGCCTCGTTCTTCTCCCTTCCGGAGGTGGTAGCATGCGACTACCTGTCTATTCGATTCCTCATCAAGTTCGACGAAAACACTGCGATGAACACTCGCTGCAAGCTCTCCAGCGCCGCTCTCCGCTCTCTCACTGCCACACACATTCACATCGAGTGTCTCTCCAGACTGCTCACTATCCAGCATGTGGTCGCATTCATCGAGGTGGGCGTGTCCATATGGGGCGGGGCAATATAGCTGTGTGCAGGAGTGGTGTGGTGGGGAGCGTGAGCTGAGCGACGTGCAGCTGCGTTGGCCGTCGCGTCCCACTGGCTGGGAGACGATCGGCGGACTGGCGACTCGCGAGCGCCTGCGAGGGATCGGCCAGGCGAGCACCTTCAACCGACCCGGAATGAGTTCCGTGTTCTACGAGATGACTGTCGCCGACAAGTGCGGGTGAGACGACATGGTTTCGAGTGGTGTTGATGCATTGCTTGCAGCCATCTGAGGTTTGTCTGTGACACTGACGGCTTCTTTCCTTCCTACGAGGTGTCGTTCACGAGTGCACCTCCTGACTGGAGGGAGAGGGAGGCGGAGATGGATATGCAGGAACAGGAGGACGAGGATGACATGGAGGAGGAGAAGGAGGAGAGCGAGGAGGCGCGGGAAGCGAAGAACAAGTTCCTGCAGGATCTCCGGAACGAGTATCAGTTGTTCTGGAACGACATGGATAATGGGATGTTCATGAAGAGAGACGAGCTGCCCGTCTATCCCCTCCGTGAGCTGTGTCGATGGAACGATTGGTGAAGACACTTTTCGCTCTTCCATGCCCATACCTCACTTACTCTGTGCAATGTTAACCCTCGACTCATATTTTTCAAATTTTGTTGTGTTGTTGTGTATTGTTGAATCTTGAATATATTGTTGTGTAATGTTGAATCTTGTTCTCAATAAACAGTTTACGCAGTCCCTAGATTGCTATGTAGTCTGTGAGTTGACTGGAGAGAAGAATGATTTGTATGGCGAGGACACATTTCGTCTGTGCCGCCAGCACTCGCACCAGCGACTCAAGGGACCGGGCAGGCGGATGGCAGTCGACGCGATCCAACAAGGGGGTGGGCATCATTTCCCCGTACACTGGGAGAAGTAGAAGGGCGGATGCCAACAGTTCCGTTACTTCATACCGAGAACATTTTATGCAACAGAAACGGCATAACAAAGAACAATGCGGAACAATAGTAACAATCTGTAACAAACATGTAATAGTGTAATAGAGTAAGCTGGTTTCACTTGCTCTTCTTGCGTTGCGCTCCAGAAGCGACAGTGATGGCGCACGCCTCAACCTACAAGAGACTCGGTGAAGGGGCATTGATTAGGGGAGATGTACCTTGTCGATCAACTGCTTGTGGCACTGGCAGAGTGGAATGCGCTGCGACTGCCCGCCCCCTCCCATCACATGCACACCCGACAGAAAACGGTCACTCAAAGACACAGATGGAGAAAACCACCACTGTAATTCTCACCTGCCGGGAACCACGTGCCACACTCTCTCCTTCTGCCACGAAATGGCGCAGTCGACATCGAACGAGTGCTCGAGCTGAAAGAATATAAAGGGAATTGATAGGGATAAGTACGCACCCCTCGACTCCACTCGACTGCGCCGTCCCGCCACACGACGACAGTGTGGTGGACAGAGAAGGCGTTCTCTGCCCCGCCCCCACGCGCTCCGCCCTCACACACCAGCCACACCACACTGCAGCGAGCCGACACGACCCTCTCGCAGATGCGGGCTGAAAGAGATGGAGTGGGTGGTCGGAGGGACGGCGTACCTCGCACCCGCTGCTCCTCGTTCCCGCCAAGGTGAGCAACACCCAGAGAGTGGAACGCACCCTCCATCTGAACAGGAGATAGAGTGAAGAGGAAAGTAATATTAGAGTGTCGTGTACCTGGAATCCGATCTGGACGCATCTCATGTTTGCGCGACTGAGTCCACACACAACCACCAGATCACCCGTTCCCACGCGGGCACCAATCGAAGAGAAGCGGTGCACGACCGACTGAACTACAATAGATCCATTGTTCCCTTTCCATCCCACTCACCACAGCGTCGGCAATCGGTATCTTCTGGACGGCGAACGTCTCGCTGGTGGAGTGTGCGCGAGTGAGCTGGTCGGGAGGGAGCATGCGGTGTGCCTCCGCACTCCGCCACCCATCGCACCACACGTTCAGCACCTCACTGCCAGCGAACGAGAACTCCTACAACAAGTCAAACTCCCAACTATTAACCTATCTTATTATCGTAAACCTAGGGAGTACATCATATCACACAATTCTTCACAATTTTGAAAGAAAGAAAAAGAAAAACGTACGATTTGGTTATGCGCGTGATTGGGAAGGGCTCTCCACATGCGCAGCTGAGGTTCTCCCAATACGTGCCAGCGATACTCAGTCTCCATTTCCATCTTCACAAAGCCATACCGAATGTCGAACACACTAAACACAAAAATATATGCAATCATAGAAAACAGATCGGAATCTCCTTGATCATACGCGTACACACGCTGCACCTATATACCTACTCACGACTCACCCGAGGGCTCGTGATGCGACAGAAAGACTTCCGTCCGCAACCTCCTCACATACTTCGACTACAACAGCGTATCGCAGAGTGTGCAGAGACGAGCGGTCTGAAAACAAACCAATCATAATAACGGTATGCTATACGAGTTTCGAGTAAGAGTATGTACTGACTGGTGACGATGGAGCGGCATTTGACGGGCGAGGCATAGCGGATGCGGGCGGCGGCACGCATCAATTCGAACACAACTAACTGAATGGAAGGATGACAAGAGACGACAGCAGTGCCCACCTTGTATGTCCATGTCGACTCGGCGATACTCGATGACACACCCTGTGCGAACAGCGCGTCCACAACATCCAGAATACCTGCGAGATGTCATATGGATGAGACACTTACTTCCTCTCCCTCCCCACTCACTCCTGCCCTCGTTGGTGTAGTAAATGAACCATGTGAACGAGTCGCTTCCGCCCACCAGAACAACTACGCTGTGAGATCCCTCGCACACACAGTTCCTCGAACCCACCTGGAACGGAGATTAACATATACAGCAAAAGAAAGTCTACCTCGAGGAAGCTGCAGTCGTCGACTCCCAGCATCGCCCCAGTGTGCTCGATGCGGTCAATCTTGCGCTTGCCTGAAACCACTTCTCTTGCCGCCTCTCTCCGCCCAGTACCAACCATCTCCAGCCGGGGAGTCGTGGAAAGCAACGAGTCGCATTCGCTTCTCCCCCTCAAGCAACTGCTCCCCCTCGAACACAACCTGTCAACAATAGCAATTAGAGAACACTCAACGATACAGTGACGTGTACCTGAGTGTGTGCCATGTTGAGTGTGTGGATGAGGCGTGGGTTGTGGAGATGCGGGCGGTGTTCCGGCTCCACGTACCACACATCCAGGAGGGCCGGCAGATCGCAGTCCACCGACACCACACACTGCAACACTCCATCGCCACACTCCCCTCCCCCTACACACCTTCTCGCCCTCGGTGTGGTAGATGCGGATGGTGTCGGCTGTCTGGTACATCTCGCCCTTCATCTTCGCCATACTCCAAACGGGAGGAGGAAGGTAGTCGTCGTGCGTCTACAATGCATGATGTAGCCTGCGAAAGAAAGCACACCTCGGCAAGATAGCGTGTGAATGTGTTGTTGAGTGATGCGAGCACTCCACCAGTGGCAGTGTGTAGGATGAGAAGGGATCCGGCCTTCACCCCCACCACGTAGACTCCATCGGAGAGGAAGTGGCACGCCCAGTCCACCCCCAGCTGACACACATCCGGTGCGCCCAGCTGGAAAAGGGAAAGCGACGAAATAGGAGTGGGAGAGCAAGACACACCTGCGCCCTCTTCTCCTCCCTTCGGTACTCGACTCGCAGTTTCTGCACTCGGCCGTGTTCCTCCAGCACGCACAGTTGGCTCGACTCCGACTCCGACGCCTGGCACATTTTGGATTAGAAGAAAGAGTGATACACGCGTGTGCTCTCACCAGATCGATGATGTCCCTCTGTCGCTGGATGGGCGTCGCCTCGATGTAGCCGTGCTGATTGAGCTGCGTGGAATGCGAGAGGCCGCACACCGACGACACAATCTACACGCAGCAATGACACGACGCCCCAGTTCGTTGCGTACCTTGTTGGCGTTGATGTTGAACTGTACGAGCTGTCCGCGTCCTCTCAGCGCTACCGCCACTCCCCTTCCCCCGCACAAAGACACGACGCACGCGGCACGCACAGGGTGCGACGTCCACGAGCCCAGCTCAGGCTCCCCCATCCGCATCCACTCGTTGCTACCAGTCACCGCCATCTGATAGCAACAATCGATGTATACTGTCGTTTGGAATCATACCATGATCGGCCGGGGTTCGTTGAGTGGCCTGAGAACACAGAGCCAGACATCGTTGAATAGGGAGCGAACTCCCAACACTTGCTCGAGCCGAAATCCGAACACTGCCTCATAGGAAGAGTCGAAGTAGATCTCTGGAATGATTCTCCAATCTCCAGTCTACGTCTCTCCCATCAACTCACTCCTTGTGGGGTCATAGGCACGCAGCGCCAGTCTCGTATCCGTACATACCAAGAAGCACGACATGGAGGAGCTAAACATCAGTATGACACCGCGATGAAAGAAGCATGCTACCTGTGACTGGTGGGAACGATGCGGGTGTTGCGTGCGGCGGTGGCATCGGAGGCGGCTGTCTCCCTGCCCAGTGCCAGCTCCCACGCACCCCATGGGTGCTCGCGAGTCGGATCGGGACCGAAGTGATGCACCCTGTAAGTATCTGGTCAAATAGAAGGTCTTTGCGATTATGTACTATACGAACCCATTACTGTGGGCGATGGCGACGGTGCCGCTGACGTTGCTGAGAAGGGCGATGGCCCTGGGAGGAGCGGGTGCGATGAGAAGGGAAGAGCGCGTGGGAGGGCGAGCTGAGACACGCACGCGGAACACTTCTCCATTGCAGCCTCCCACGAACTGGAAAGATGTGATAGGTCACACAGAAGGCGCGAAACTCATACGTATGAGTAGCAGCAGTCGGCATGGTGGACAGGTGGAGAGATAGAGACAACCTGGTAGTAACAGCTCCATCGGGGAGAACACTGAAACTTCGATATTCGCAATCCAACCCTCGCTTTACCTTGTCATCCAACACATCCCATAGCTTCACACCGTCCTTGTCGCTAGACACAAGCTGAACATGTTTATTGATATTATATCTATATCTAACGAATTTACCGTCTGAGTGTGGTGGTCATGATAGTAGATAGGATTGCCAGCCAACTCGCCCTCCACCGACCACGTCTCCGAAGCGGGCGAATACAGCAACACCTCACATACACACATTCATCATTTTGTAAATCAATTCCTCACCGGACAGCCGGAGTTGACGTCAGTGTTCTTCTTCATTCTCACACTGCCGGTAGTTGCGGGAGAGAGGATGTGATACTGGTAGAGAGTGTGCGAGTCTGTGTCTCCGTCGGAGGGGGAGGAGAGAAGGGCGCAGCTGAACCTGTCCAGAGCCGGCTCGCAGCAGAACGCCCACACACGAGACACACTGAGAAAGGGGTGGGTGGTAAGCACTAGTGAACTGACAGTTGCGGCCAGTGGACGAGAGTCGCCTCGCACTCGCAGCGCATTCCATCTATGGCCGGGCGCAGCACGAACACACGCAGACTGCGCGCCGACCACACCAGCACGTGCACAGTGTCCTCAACATACACATTACAGCATATTTGAAACCAATCTATATTACCTTGGCTGTGCTGTGAGTGAGTGGCTCGACGTGAATGATGGCATCTCCGGGAATAGAGCAGGTCTGCGAGGCTGGCAGGAACCCCTCTCGTCCCACCTGAGAGGCATGCACGAGAGCCAAGCGAGACGCGCTCACCGCAAGCAAATGGCCTGTAACAATTTTTTTTATTTAAAAACAGTAAACAAGACGGAACAACGTACCTGATGGGAGAAGGTATAGTTGAGTGATGTGCTGAGATCCGAGGAAGATGGTGAGGCGAGAGCGGCAGGTCCACTTCTCCGAGCAGTCGTTGCGAGGAATCTTCCACGACTCGACATAGGGACCGAGGGCTAAATCAATAGTAATAATCATTCACACAACAAAACTTTTTTGAACCTGATAGAATGTGTGTAGATGATAAGGGGAGCCAAGTGCTGCGTCGAATGCGACACTCATTAAAATTCACCGACATGTCATCTGAATATGATAAGATCAACCAAAAATATAAATATACGCATACAAAAATTATCATTCAAAAAGTGATTAGGAAAATATCAAAATGAAAAAAATGGCGCCAAAACTGTGTGTGAGATATGTCAAAGTGTGTGTGATTTACTAATATCATTCAATAATTTTAGGATTCTTTTTTCTTGTTGATATTCAGAGAACAATGTTCTTCTCTTTATTTTCTCTTTTCAAGTGATTATTTTGTGCTTTCGTTGTTATGATTTCATTGTTAGTTGTGGGTCACTTGCTTAGTATTTACCAGATGGTTGCCTACTCGTCTCACAACGTGAAGAGTCCCACCCAATCAGCCACCAACCCATTGGCCGGTGGAGGTATGAATGGTAAAAATTGCTTGTTTGTATATGTTTATGTTTTCAGTGTCGCGTGAGGGAGAGCTTCGCCAGCAGTTCCGCGACAGGCGTGATGATCTGAGCAATTTCAACAGGAACTACGACGCGAACATTCCCACTGGTACGTAACGTACATTAGTCTTTTAAATATATATTTAAATTGTTTTGCAACATACTTTCAGACTGGGTCGTCTACAACAGTCTCATTAACGAGCAGGGAATGTGCAGGACGTAAGTATGTGTATTATTATCAGTTGTATAATGTTTTTTTTAGCCTGTTGGAATACTTCTTGGCTTCTTGTGGCTGTCTTCTTGCTCTGTGTGCTCTGAATCTGGTTTGTGTGCTGGTCGGCATGCTCTTCTCTCTCATCGCCAGCTTCTTCGTTCCCGGGTGAGGCGATTTCATTCACCTTGCTGTTAGTAGAAAATTGTGTGTGCTTTTTAGACCCCTCGGCGCTCCGCTCGTCAACCAGACGATGCTCACGGATGCGCAGTCCGCTATCTACCCCACATTCATGGAATACAGCCAGAAGTAAACCATTCTTTTTTATACATACTAGTTCGACTTTTTTATATTTACATAATAGGTATACTACGATGCGTACGACCCGCGGTGATAAGCCCGAGCACGGAGACGTCCGTCTGCGCATTTTCGAGGAGAAGATCAACAAGTAGGAAGAATCCTAGTAGTACAATATTCATGTCTATTCAAGGTGGCAGGCTCTGGCGTCGTCTCAGAATGACTCGTGGTCGTTCGATCGTCTCGCCCCGACTGCATTCGCCGATTGGAGCGAGACCGAGATCCTCGAGGTCGGTAGTATGATTGTTTGATAGTTATAACATTTTAATTAAAGATGGTGCTGGGCGTGCCGTTTGACGTGGACCACGAGCACAAGCTCGACCACAACGACGGTCAGCTGGATACTGCTGTTTACATCCCTGGCCACGGTGCTACCAACTTCACTCGTGACACTCCTGATCGCGAGATGTATTGGAAGGTGCGCGCCGGATGGACCTTTATCGGAGGTCAGTCAATTCACGTGTCGTTCTCTGTTTGGACGAAACGTGGTTGAACGTGTGTGGTTCAGTGTGGCGTGTTCCGTCATCGGTGTTCGGCTATCAGAGTGGCACTCTCCGCCCGACAGATGAGGAGTGCGCTAATGGAATGGTTCGTTGACAGATGTGGATGATTCCCGCAGATAAAACATGTTCTAGCTGTCTCTGGTGTACTACGTGGGTGCGGATGAGCTGGCTGAGGGATCCGGACAGAATGACATCATCTGGCACGTGCGCCCCTTCTTCCACTCGCTCGCCCGCTCCAAGTTCCCTCATCTCACCAACTTCCACGTGCGTATGCCTCGCTGCACTTGCGGACAGTGCAGCTTCGCCCTGGTCGATGAGTTCGTCCGCAAGATGAAGGAGTACTACAAGCGTGAGTCGGATGGGATGTTGAAGCGATGGATGATGGATTCAGGCAACCCGCTGGCGTCGTCGCCCCGCCAGCGCCTCTACTAGACGGCCAGACGACCTGCGTCTCCTATTCCCATATACACATACTCGATCTTTGATATATTTACCTTTGGTTTAGTTTTACAAGTCGACAAACTTTGTTTAACTGAATATTTACTTTTGTTCACCGACGATTTATCCACTAGTTTCACCTTCCGCTTTCATTATTGTTTCACTGTTATCGTTTAAATTGAATAAAATTGTTGCGGCGAGTGGTGTTATCAGTATTCTGTAGCCGGTTCGAAGCGAGTAAGACATGAGTTTTCGTTCCTACGTCAACACTACTATGTTACGTTGATTGACGAGCATTTCTATTCGAAAATCTTCGTAACCCGTAGTGACGAACACGAAGACGTTTGGCAGCGCTTTTTCTAAATATCGTCACGGTGATGTGAATAGTGAGTTCGATTATATTTACTACTTATTTAGTTCATGTTGGGAGTGGCGCCCTTATACATTGACTGCGAATGCGATGATCGTGCACAATGAAAGCGACTCGCATCGCATCTACCAAGGGGAAATCCATAGAAGACGTACGAAATGGCATATACGCTTCAGATCCATGTTCCTTCTGGTACTTGACTTGCTAAGATTGCGAACCCTCGGCATACTGCCGAGTTCATCTTTATGAAGGAATACTAGAGGCGTAGGTTTTTCAGATCACTTATAAAATGATCCGGCTAAAGACTCTCTAAACCTCTAAAGGGATATACACATATCTGTATTATGGACATCTGTACATTGAATTTGGTTATTTCACTCGTTACACTTACCGCTGTTTCAGCATCGTTACGTTACACTGTTCTTGTTGAAGTTGTTTTATGTTGCATAAAAAGGACTGCGACGCTGCTGCTGGGTGGTAGTTGGATATTTGTTGATGTGATGATGAGAGCAGTGTTCGGTTGGCAGAGCGTGAATGCACGTGTATACTGCGTGTGATCGATCGGGGATAGCATAACCCGGTGTGATAGCAGCACAGTCGTCAACCGGATCTCGGTTGCGTCGCTCGCTCGCTCGCCGTAGCCATTCGCCTCGCCCCGGTCCACCACAGTTCGCGTGTCCATGTCACACTCCCATATGCTTCTTTTTTTTCTTGCGGGCGTTTCACCCGTCTATGTTTCCGCCGGTTCGGATTGGGGTCGATCCGTGGCCCGTTTCAATTTCGTCCGCAACTTTTTTGACGTGCGTGATTTGTGAGAGTGGCGCGGTTATCGGGTGCGTGATTGGAGATGGTCATTAGTCCCTCTCACCCCCCCCCCCCCCTCCTCCGGCCAACGCAGGCATGTCTCTCGGGGCGACTCGCTTCTCTTCCTTCTTTCCACTGCGACCTGCAAGCAAAACAAAAAAACGCCCCGGCGCTCGCTCTCCCAATTGTGTATCGGTGTCCCACACAAACATCCTTCTCCCACACACTTTTTGTGCTTATTGTTTATTCTAGAATTGCACTATACACTCTATTCTGCGCGCCGCTAAAGGCCTGGTCTCTGAGGGCTAGAGGAGAGGAGGAGGAGAGGAGACTCGCCTTCGCTCTTGCTCCCGTGTCGGTAATTGCAGCTGCTGCGACCTCCCACCCTGGCTGCAGCCCAAACAACTCCCTCCCAATGCAATCCCGAATTCGTGCTCCGCTGATTTACAGCTCTCATTTGCGACCCCGCGATCCACCCATTTAGGAGAATCGTATTGTGTGTGGTTGGTGTGGTATTGGAGCAATTTGAGCGATCTCGAATTGGTGATCGCAGTCCGATCCGCGTCACTCGCTCCATTCACTGCTTGTTGTTCGGTGTACACCCTAGTGGATACGCCGCCCGGCCCTCTTAGAAGGATAAAGATTGCCCGGATATAGGGCGATAAATCTCTGCATATGGGCTCTGGTAAAATGAGATGGGCGAATGTAAAGGCGGTGATGTACCCGAAGACTCCCTTACTCACTTCACACCGCTGATACGGCAGTCTTGGCACGGCGCTGTCTTATTTCTCTGTGCACTCTAGGTGCTAATCGATTCCTCCCGTTTCCCTCGTTTCCCTCGCTCTCTGCTTCTCCTCATTCCTTACTCTCTCACTGGTCTTGTGCATTTCCCACACATCCGATAAGCTGTAAGTGCACATATATCGCAGGATGGTTGACATGGTGTGAGAAGCTATTTCACATTACTGGTGGATATCCGTTATCCTTGCCGTCATTGTTGTTTATACAATTTCGCTTTCGCGACACAAGCTGATATCACATTTTCGCGCGCAAAGAATTTATCAGCCAGATTTTTGATTTCGCGTGATTATTGTTTGTTTTTGTAAGCTTATCGATACAATTATCTTTTGGAATTATGCCGTGCATGACTGCGATGCAACCTCTCTCCTGCTTATCACATCTCCCAGTGATAAACGAGCGATTTTGCATCCGGATTTCTCGATGGAGAAATGCTAGGCTAGCGATTGCGACACGCGGATTGTGTCTTCATCTTCGTCTCGTTCATAAAGTCAATTACATTTATTACGCACCCTCTCTCTATATTGCAACAGCATGAGTGGAAATGAATTGAATTACTGGCAAGCCGGGCTCGCTCCCTTTCTTCTCCGGAATACGTGTAAGGAATGTGTAGTGACTGACTGTGCTGACCAGTTTACTAGTTATCGCGCAAATCCAATAAATCTAGCAGTGCCGGTCATGCTACTTTCGCGACGCATCTCCTATTGACGTCACACGTCCGATTGGGTTATGCCTGCGTGTGCATGCATTGTCTTAGCTCTCGTCTGTCTCCGGATACTCTCAATGTTGTCGTTCCCGTTGTGTTTCGCGACAACATCTTGAATGGTTTCTCTTCTCTCACTCGCCTTTGCATTGTTGATGACTCGGGCCGAGTTCGCCCTTTCTTTCCTTATGTGTATACTCGTCATGTTGAGCTCCGATCTCATTTCATGGCAGTTTAGTGGATTTTGGTTCGCTTTTATGATGTTTTGCTTGTTACAGATTGGTGTGTGATGCGAACTTGACTCGGCAGGTCGACCCACTCACTATTCGAACCGACTGCAGTGTGACAGACATGGATTGGTCACCAATGTCACAACGCTCCTCCAGGTACAATCTATATAGTACTTATTCGTTGGCGCTGAACCAGTATACATCCATTCGTAGAATAATCAGTATTTGACGTTTCCAATAATATTTATTAAGCACGGATTGCTCGTCGAAAGCAGCTTTGGGGGCGGAGACTCGAGGGGCGGGGCCTGGTGTGAGCTACAACTCACAGATGGACGATGTCTCCATCAACACTATGACTACTATGGACGAGGCCAGGACGACTGTGAGCAGTGTGAATGTGAGTGGACAGTGGCAGGGGAGAGAGTGTGAAGTGTGCATGTTGCATGTGCAGGACGCGTCTGCCAAGTTCGAGGTGGACCAGTCTCTGCTGCCGGACACATCCCTCAACAAGCACAGGCGCACCGTCGTCATCGAGCGCGCCGGCCTGCACGAGTCGTTCGGATTCGCTCTCCAGGTGAACACTGCCCTGCCCTCACCATGTGTATCGATTGGTTGCAGTCGTATGTGTTCAAGCGCAAGTCGTCGGAGGGCGCGGAGAGGATCACGTATGTGGACTATGTGCGAGAGGGCAGCCCCGCCAGCCGAGCAGGCATGCAGAGGGGTGAGTGGAGCGAGGGGGGGAGAGACGCGCACGCACATGTTGCAGGCGATGTGGTGGTGGCTGTGAATGGCGTGGTCGTCGTCGGCACTCCCCACTCGTCCCTCGTTCGCAACATGCAACAGCAAGTCAGCATGCGAGTCGTCCTAGTCTTCCAGAACGTCGTCAAAATCATCGAACTCTCCGCCAGGTGGGTAAAACTGAAGAGAAAGAGATGTCTATTATGAGTTTGCAGGACTCTGAAACTGCAGCACCTTCTAGCCGAGCGAGAGTTTGCTCTGGAGAAGGCGAAGAAAGAGGAGGAGAGGCTGTTGAAGCGTGAGTGTCTTTCCTCTCTCGCCTCTATCCCCCTCTCGTTTGCAGTGGCTGTGGATCGTGCCCGCCGCAAGCAGCACTCCTCTCTGTGTATCGACGACGACGACGACGTGCCTGATCTACCATTCTCTGTAGGTGATTTATAACATAGACGACTCATTGTGTTGCTTTTCAGACTCCGCACTCGCGTATGCGCACCCCCTCACACCCGTCTCTCCCCTCGCTGCCTTCTCGCTCTTCAATTGACTCGACTGGACACAGTCACTCCACTCTCCCCTCACTCGGAACTGCATCCAAGTTGAGAACATCAATTTGTGTCTGCTCTTTACGTTTTCTCAGTGACGCGTTTCTCTATTCGATAGTTCGTTGCTTACGATCGAGAAATTGTTGTGACCAGTCGCTCGTCATGTCTGATTGCGTCTATGATAGATAACATCAGAGGTATATACTACGCATTGAGTATTTAGATCTATCGTCGATGTTATTATTATATCAAGTGTCTAGTGGATGTGTTTCAGACGTGTTCTGGCTCTTCGATCGTGTCAGCGTGTTCGATGTCTCGCAGTCGAGGCACGAACAGAGTGGCGTCTGCTTCCCCCGCGGGCAGACTGCGCTTCTCTCGCAAGACCTCGCAGCCGTCGTTGGACAAAGGACAGAAGGTGGCGCTCACTCACCTCATCCGAGTCGACAGCCAGGCCAACTTCGGACCGGAGATGACGAGGTTATGAGGGAGAGGAAGGAGAGAAGATGTCGAGATCCTTGAGGGTATACCAGTGCCGTGTCCACACAACGAGTCTTTCCCAATTACTCACTATTGTTTCATCCCCGGTTACAGAGATATATTGATAGTTTAAGTTGTGTATTATATAGATTATTATTATTATTATTGTTTGTATGGTACAGTTTGTGCCATGCAGATGCGTCATTCACGCGGTATTGTATCCTTGCGTAGACGGTAGAATCGGAGAGATTCACTCTACTCTCATCAGTTGTTGTGTGTACATACATAACTCCCCCCGATTGTACTTGTACACGATTCGACTGATTCCACCCCCATTCCGTGTCACTGCATTATATTCACTTGGTGCTTAGTGATCAAGTCTTGCCCCGGTGTGTCGCATTCACGATTATGTTATTCAGTCGCCCCCCCCCCCCCCCCTTCTCTTGTTCATTGATCGTCCCATCTTATCTCTCTCACCCGTCTCTCTGCTCTCAGCTCTGAAGGCATGTTTATAGTCGCGCATTTTCCAGCAATATTGCGCAATAATGCAACGCTTTAAAATATGTATCGATTTTGCAGCAAAATTTTGTACCAAAATCGATACGTATCCTAAAGCATTGCATTATTGCGCAATATTGCGGAAAAATGCGCGACTATAAACAGGCCTTGACCATTTAACCGCCTATTCGCCATTTATCCCCACTACTTGCGAGATTATAACGAATTTGATGTTACTTGTTTCAGTGCGATTATATAAATAGTTTTACAAGCTGTTTTCTAGTTTTTACACTATTTATCGGTTGCTGACCGTTTATTACTTGTTGCATTTTGTCGACTTGCGAGGCAGTGCGCGGTGTGGGATATCGATTGCCACTAGTCGACTGGTCAGCGGTTCTTTCTCACTTCGCCTCTCACTCGCGGTGCCTATATTCTTTTTTCCTAATTGATAATCGTTTGTGTTGGGTGATTGTGAGAGGTGTTCATTGTGAGGGCTGGGTGGTTGCAGTGCAGTGAGACATGGTCTCGTCGTTGGTGTTGTTGGCGGGCCGGCGGCTCTCCCCCGCCCTCCCCCGTTTCCTCCCCGCACGCACCGCCCTCTTCTCCGTCGTCCGACACACCTCCGCCGGACCTCCTCCCCAGGAGGTAACCCGTTTGGTTTTGATTTATAGGAGAGGGGAGAGAGTAATGAATCAAATTCACGTTTCCATTGTTTTTTTTCAGATCAAGCCTGGTTCGTTCAAGGAGAAGATGGACACGTTTCTCAAGAAGTACCCCAAGGTGCACGCCGTCCACTCCATGGTCGTCGACGGTGCGTTATTTATTGTGCGTTTTGTAAAATTGATGTACCGATGTACTGGCAAGTCACAGTAACTATCGTTTAGGGTGTCGTTGGTGTTTCGACGACCTGAAAACGTTTGTTCGGGTGAAGCGCGAGCTGTCTGGGGGCAAGAAGACGCTGTCGGATCTGAGCCGACCTGAGCTGGAGGTTCTCATCCAGGTGCGCTGGTTGTGGGTTGGGGGAGGGTAGAGGGAAGGAGGTGCATCGGTGTCTGCCTGTGCACTTCTTGTGGGGACTGTTGCTGCTGCCCTTCTGCCATTCTGCCATCACTCTCCTCACCTGTCTAACTGCCCCGCCCCCTCTCCCGCTCCCCCTCACTTGCACCCATTGTGTTTAGACAAGGAATGAATGTGCTTTGCTGTGTGTTCTGCTACCGCTCGCATGGGTACCGGTGATTGGCAACTTCGTCGTGCTCGCTGTGTATGTTGTTTGTGTCTCTGTCTGTTGTATGGTGTTTGTGTTGTTTACTGTTTTGCTTGCACATCTGGTTGCCGCACCGGTCCGACTTGGTCCTCATCTATCGCATACATATTGTGTAGTGTCTTCTCAGAGCGGTCCGGAGCTCTGGCGGTTCCCCATTCTGTGGCTGGTATTCGAGACTCCTGTGCTGGGAGAACTACTCATCCTAGTACTGTGAGTTGCCACCAGTACCAGTACGCTAATCAACTGCACCCTGCACCCCGTGTCTCGTGTGTACGCACTGCACTCCTCCTCCTCCTCCTCCTCCTCCTCCTCCTCCTCCTCCTCCTCCTCCTCCTCCTGTGTCCATCTCGCCTTAGTTTGCATCGCCTTGCGCGCATGTACTTGTGTGTGATAGTAGTGGTAGGGTAGACGTTTTTTGTAGTGGTATTCTGCTGATATCTGTCTACAGTACCCTTCTTTCTCTAGTACGGCGGAGAGCTGGTGAAGGCGTCGTTCCTCCTCGCGGTCCTTCAGATTCCCGGCCCCGGCGACGTCCTCATTCTCATGCTGTGAGCACGTTTACACGTTGAGATACTTTGAACACCCCCACTTGTCTCTCCCACCCACCCATTCACTCGCTCGTTCTTCTCTCGTGTTGATTGTGTGTCGTTGACCGAGGTTGCAGTGGAAGAGGCGGCAGCAGCGTGTGATAGGGGGTACTGTATAGGGGATGATGATAGTGCTGGGTGGAATATGGTAGGTTGTAGAACGCGACGGAGCTGCCGAAGATCTGCGTTGTGATGGTGCTGCTGCCCCTTCCACTCACCGTCTACGTCATCGGATTCGCAGTGTATGCAATCGTCTTTCGATCCATTTCCCCAACACCTCGGCTCTGACTCCTCTTTATGTCTAACCATGTCTGCGTGATATGTTTGTGCTCTCTGTGTCTTCTCACCCTTGCATTCTCTTCCATTTCAGCATCTTCTTCCCTCGCCTGGTGTTGACCCGCCACTTCTGGAGTGACCAGCAGAGACACGACTACTTCCTCGGCGAGGTGAAGAAGGCACTCGCGCACTCGGACGCACTCAAACAGGCTGTCAAGGTACGCGCGAGGTGTCGTCTACATCAATCCAACTCCCTTTTAGTCGTCGGACATTCGTAGTGCGCAGCTGCCCCAGGTGACGGAGCTGTCCAGTGACGTGATGGTGAGTCTCTGGGTTTCTTTCCTTTTCTATGTCCTGTCACAGTCCCCGCTGTGCTCTCTCTACTCCATGTGGCCCCTTCCTTCGGCGTCTCGCAAACTGTCCACCCGTGCCTCTGCCACTCGCCTCCTCGACTCCAAACTCGAGAGGGAGATCAGTTCCATGACCGACAGACAGATCATATTCGTGAGTAGCCTCGCATTGATCGGGTTGTCATTATCAGTTTTAGCACCTGTATCTGCGTCGCCTGGACTATACTGGTTTGGATGAGGCGGGGAGGAGGACGCTGCTCAACAACTACCTCGCATTCTGTGAGTACTGGTTTCGGATACTGTTGTTACTGTGATGTATTTAGCACGCAAGCTGAGCGATTCTGCCGCGCTGTGTGCGCCCGCTTTCTTCCACAAGGAGACCCGGTAGATGGGAGGAGAGTAGATCTTTGTTAGGCTTGATTGTTGTCTGTATACGGGTGTGTGAGTGAACGCTAGTACCCGACTAGAGTCAACCCATTCTTAGAACTCGCCTCGATGACATTGCTCTTTTTAGAGATGACTGATATGAAGTTTATTTATATAAATATACAGAGAGATAAATGTTTGCACGAAAATTTCTTTATGGAGTGTGTTTTGAAGGACATGATGTGATATGATTGGTCGGTTCGAATGATAATCTAGACGATAGAGTTGTTGGTGTTGGAATCTGTCTCGGCGCGTTGTTCCGATGATCGAGATACCTAAAGTGGAATATGCAAATGCAAGTAGGACACTGCATACCTTGTTTCTGTTGAGTGGAATGTCGATGCTCGGGCAACTGACCGGTCGACCCTGCATGTGCTGTTGTGAGATGAGAGGAGGGAGAGCAGTGGAGAATAGGAAGGAAAGAGCTCTCACCATGCCCACCTTGACTTTGACCATGCGCACAGTCATGTCTGGGTGTCGTGCCCTGTCTCCCATACTGCTGGCCCTGCGCGGCGCCCGCACTCCCAGGCGGCCCCCGCGACGCGACGACTCCCGACTACGCATCTCAGACCAACGAGAGCGCACCTGCACAGGGTGAGCACAACACAAAACACAAATAAGGGGATGATGCAAGCGAGTTATACCTGTCTTCTGAGAGCCGGCGTTCGTATGATGACTATGAGCGGATTAAAGACTGGATCGACGAAGGCGATTATTCGGGCGATGTGGTACCTGAAAGATGCGAGTAGATGAGATATCAGAATGGAGATGTACCATTTAGTGAGTGACACGAGGTTCTCTCTGTCTTCCATCCAAAACACTGCTATCTCGATGTATGTCTGACCGATGACCGAAATGAAGAATGCTCCTGAAAACAAGAATGACATGTGCAATAGGCGGAATTGTTACCGATGGAGAGAAGAAGCGTGTGGAATAGCATCTCGCGTCGTCGATGAGGCGACGTATCACTGAAAGAAGAGGATAGAGGGAGAGGGAGAGGACTCACGGTTGCGAAATGCTGCTGCCACTCTCGCTGAGCCTGCAACACAACAGTCTGCCTCTCCCCTCTCTCCTTCCGTACCTCATTCCATGGTGGAGGAAGTCGTGCTGTCTCCGAACTCGGATGTGGTACGAGATAGTGATGGTGAAGATGAGGACGGAAGCGATGAGAAACAGGGCAGTGAACAGGGTGTGACCTGGACAGATGTGAACAGAGAGAGAGAAAGAAAGGCGTACCTCGAAGCAGATAGGCTCCAAACGTGTGGAAGATAGCTGTGCGGTCGCAGTGACCGGCTATTTCGGTGTAGTCAGAGGAAATAGAACTGGAAAAGAGAAAGTGGTAGAGAGAGAGAGAGAGAGAGAGAGAGAGAGAGAAAAAGAAAGAGAGAGACAGACAGAGAAGACGTACACATTGCACTGCAGGTAGTTGCGCCCCTTAGCAAGCGTGGCGAATAGATTGTCTAGGTTCTGTATGGCTGATATCTGGAGGGTGGAAAAGAGAATGTGAGATCCTATCAGGAACACCCATACACACGCGAACACACTGAAAGAGTATCTCTCTCTCTTTCCCTCTCTCTCCCTCTCTCTCCCTCTCCCTCTGCCTACCTGACAACCTGTGCCTTGGACAGATGTATGCTCTTCCCGGACATGCTTCTGTTGATGACGACTAGAACGAGAACGAGTAGGTGTATGAGTCCAATGAGTGATCCATTCTGTGCGAGGGAGTAGAGCGTCTCTTGTACAAGGTGCTTCCTGCAATCATCAACTAGGTTCCTGTCTACAAATAGGAAACGACTCACTGGAACTCTGTGGATGCGAAGAGGTGTGTTTGGAGAGTCTCCGCCACTATCAGCTCGGGTGACTTGTTCGCGTACTACAATGTGTGATCAACTGTACATGTTCAGATGAGAGTTATTCTCACGTCTTCATTCACTGGTCCATACGGCGTTTCGTCAAAGAAATCCGAGTAAAGAATCGCGAAGGAGCAGAGAAAGAGAATGTTGGAGAAGACAATGTTGAACACCTAGATTCATTTAGTATGAAATTCATTTAGTAGATTGATGAAATGGTTGCATAAACTAAGGTGAAAATGGAATAGACTGACGAAAAGTACGGTGGCGGTGGATAGATGTCTGCTGGTTTGGGCTAGTAGAAGAGTGAGAAGGACAGTGTGTAGGGCGACTAGACACAGAAGAACGCCCTCCACCGAGAAACAACGGAACGCACGGTCCGACAGGTCCCTGCATCATTCCCATACCATGGAATGTTTGTAATTTTGTAATCATAACTCACCTATATTTCCTTTCGTTCGGAATGTCGCATATGTAGCTGTTACTATATACGCAGCACTTGTGTGATGCAAGTCGGGCTAGCTTTCCCGCCTTGTTCTCATACACTGTTTCGTTACCACTCGTCTCCACTCTCTCCAACTCCAACTCCTTCCTTATTTGCTGACGACATCTGAAAGATTTATATAATACTTTTTACCATTATTAGGTTTAGGTGATAGCATGTTGCGCGCGTATCTCTCTCTGCATGTGCCAGCGTGAGATTGCTCTCGCAGTCACGTTTCACATTCCAACCATAGCTCAGTTGGTAGAGCGGAGGACTGTAGAGTTCGCAGCTATCCTTAGGTCACTGGTTCGAATCCGGTTGGTTGGATTTCTTTTGTAATTTTTCTACCGCTGATTACAATCAATTTTGCTACGAATATACATTTTCAAACATTTTCAACACATTTATTTTTGTTTATAACATTTTTAAGAACTCACTTGCGGATGGAGTTGAGTTGTCGCCAGAGTTTGACAGCTGCGAGAGAGAAGTGTTGCAACATGAGACGAGTTTTCAGAACAAGAGAAGGCAGTTCGGAATCCGAATTGATGTTTGTCACCAGATTTGAACTGCAATCTACTTCTATATAAATGCATAAACAAATACGCTGGGCTTGTGAGGTAGAGGTAGTGAGTGTACACGCGAGTTTAGAAAATAATGTAACGTTTCAATTTACAATGTTTTAATCGTATTTGGAGTTGGAGATGAGAACACGGATCAAGTAAATACACAATAGTGAGTTTGAAACTATATCAAACAAGAACTTGCCTGAGTAGATTCATGAAGACGATATCATCTGAGAGCGCGTTTCCCACGTGGTTGTAGGCTGTTGGATTGCGCTGTAGAAACTCATCCAGAGACGAACATTCCCTAGAAATCATTTATTTGAAATACGTTGTTCGCCACGTTCATTCCTGTTGTTACAATGTATTCGAATGTTACAATGGCACGAAAGGAATGGAAACGACTGGCTACCGAGGAACCTGCAGTTTGGAATCAGATCATCTCCCGGCGCTTCTCATTATAACACCCGAGGACCCATGCATACACTATTGTATATGTTCATGAAATGCGATTCCGGATAAAGTATTTGATTTGATTTGATTTGACAATGTATTCGATATTTCCTAGTCCTCAAATTGTATGTACGTCATACGTCCTCGCTACCATCACTCGAATACTAATGAATATCTCCCTCATTTTTGAGTGCTTACCTGGAAAACCTTTGGAAGAACGCCGGAAATTTGACGATAGGCGTCGAGAAACCGGAACAGCGCTGAAATATACAAATTTTATGAGTGGTCATAATGACGCTCACGTCTCTGATTTTCTGTTGTCTTTTGTCGACGTGTGGTACGAAGCATCTCGCATAGAGGTCGCCGTAGGTATTGGAGATCTTATTACAGATGTGGCTGGAAGGAAGTGGATGGGTGTAATGAAGTGTGGACTGCGACCATCGCACTCACTCTCTGTCGGGAGCTTCCTGCTTGTATAGGATCTCCATGATATCAGAGAACACACTCAGCTTGTAGTGTTCCCTCTGTGGAAGCAGGTGGATCTTGTCACATAACTGAAACAAACCTTAATTAAATATGCATTTAATCAAGATGGTGAACATCAAATAATCGTCTTTCCACCAATTGGTTTTTTGTCCTATGATCTTATATGTCTGCCAATTGTACCTTCCTGACATTTGAAAAAGGTATGCTGACAAAATTGAGCTAGCGCTAGCGCCCATTCTATCCTCTTCCACTCAACAAACCATTGCATACGCATATCGCAGAAAGTCCTTCTGGAATCGACGATTGTAGTCGATTCCACTTCTAAAGGAGAGTTAGAAAACATATTTCATATAAAGAAGGGCGATACATACTTTCTCGCATCGATGATCTGATTGATTTCACAGAATCGCAGTGCTCGCATGAACCATACGAGGGGAACGAACTTCGGAGACACGTACACATGGAAGTCATCGTAGCAGATCACGTACTTTTCCATATAAAACTGCACCTAAACAGAAATTAATTAGTAAACAGTCTAATTAATGCATTTTGGATCGTTGTCAAAAGAACTTACCTTTTCATGATCAGAGTGCAATAGTATAATTTTGTCCATTTCATTGTTGCACAACTCGTAAATCTAAAAAAAAATCGGTGTTCAGATATATATATAGTTAGTGTGCGTGTACCTTTCTGCTTTCGTTGAATGGCGGAAACCAGTCTGCAAATCGGGAAGCAGCCAATGGAAGGGAAAGGAGAAGCAGAAAGAACCAAACACCCGTATGCAAAAGAGGCATCCTGCAATTGATAATTGGCATTCTGAAACACAAAACAAACGCGGAAGTGATAGGACATTTACGA
Source organism: Rhabditoides inermis (assembly GCA_963966185.1). Taxonomy (NCBI): domain Eukaryota; kingdom Metazoa; phylum Nematoda; class Chromadorea; order Rhabditida; family Rhabditidae; genus Rhabditoides; species Rhabditoides inermis. Next base: position 34,983 of record CAWZYM010000036.1, on the reverse strand, counting down.
AGATGAAAGCATAATAAATGAAGGAACGATAAAATAGCGTGTGGCTGGGTCGGAGATGACAGAGGAATGCCGACGGAGGCCAATCAGACAGAATGTTTGTTGTGCTCGGCACAATTCCATTCGAAACAATCACACTCACGCTCAAACACACATTTATCGCTATTGCCAGAGGGCAATCCGGAGAGAACACCCACGGAGAATGAGAGAGAGAGAGAGAGAGAGAGAGAGAGAGAGAGAGAAAGAGAGAAAGAGAGAAAGAGACAGAGAGACAGAGAGACAGAGAGACAGAGAGACAGAAAGACAGAGAGACAGAGAGAGAGAGAGAGAGAGAGATCGGGCTAAAAAGTTGATGAGAGCAGGGGTGCAGTCCGTGAAACAACATTGATTATGAGATAAAAGAAACGTGACTGAAACTTTTTCGGGAGTGTGTTTTGTCGTGTGTGTGGATGAAACAGTGAGACTCCCGAGGGGCCGATTGAAACATGCACATAGAGACAGACAGAGAGGGGGGGAGAGGGGGAGGATGTGACAAAGACAATGAAGTTGAGTGGAGAGAAATGTCATATACAGGTCGTGACGAGTCAACAATTGATTTTACGATTTTGTTGCCTTTCGATTGTTTCAAAAGATTGCAGTAATGGAGATGTGTTATAATTGATGATCTCGACAGATGTGGTGATGATGGAATGGAAACGTAGAATGGACGATGTTTGATGCAAATGTATATAGTAATATCATGTCATCACGAGATTTCGGCATGGTGGTTTGTTGTGCGAGAGTAATTTACTATATTGCGGTAAAATTATCTGCCACGAGGCGTTATTATAAGGAGAGTGTGCTCGGAATGAGAGATGAGAGAAGAGAGGGCAGAGGGGAGAAGATACTCACTCACAGACAGAGATTTTCGGTCTTCAGATTCACACAACTATACGAAAATGGTTCATAGTTGGAATGGAACAACGAGTGGACTGGGAGCGGACAGCACTGAGTGGATGCCGGCATAGATTGCACGCTTATCTGATTTGAGGCAAAAAGGCGGTTGGGGTGGTGAAAAGGAGGAGTGAGGGAGGAGAAGGGAAGAGAAGGGAGGAGAAGGGAGGAGAAGAGAGGAGAAGGAAGGCTGAGCAGCGGACACCCCATCCGGACACAACCACAAATTGACCCTCTAAATTCCAGCCAATTCCAAGCCAGCACGCGATATGAAGAGGGCGCAGACGGATGAGCAACGAGAGAAAAGGGCAGAGGGGAGAGAGCGAGGAGACGAGACGAGAGGCGGCCGGCACTGTTGCATTGTATGCCATGTATGGAAGAAACGAGGGACTATTCACTAAGCGGCAATGTTTATAGCATGAAACAAAACAAAACATGGCAATGCAGGCACAGTGTAAAGATGAAATGGTAAGAATGATGCACGAGTCAGTAAAGCACGAAATCATAGTTTACCCGGATAAGTGGTAAAGACTGGGTAATAAATACGGCGCGTTGTGTGCACTCCTCTTCCTACTCCTCCATGGTGGTTCTCTCGATGTCTCGCAGCTCACTTCCTTTGTAGATCTTGTCTATGTCCTGCAGCTCACTGATCCACACCCGAGTGCTCTCCACCCTCCGCCCTCTCCTCCTCTCCTCCCGTCTGATACGATCCTTCCCCTTCTCATCCATCATCTTCTCGAATGCTTCGAACGAGTTCTCGCTGCCCCAGCCAAGCACAATGTCAATGTCGAATACCTAAACAGAGTTTGTAATTTGGATTAACCTTTTTGGCACTTACATCTTTGGTAGCGATAAAGCGATGACGTGTGTGCCGGATGATGCGTCTCTTCTTTGTCTTAAAAGGCAGTTAGAGAGAGAAATAAAGAAGATGGTGGGGTTGTTACCTGTGGTTGTTCCACTGTGTGCATGAGTTCCTGTGTCTTCCTTCTTCCTGAGTAGCGTCTGGCCGCTCTCTCCGATGCGGCTGGCGATTTCTCAGAAGGAGACGCAATCCGATTCGTGGCATTTCCAAGAGCCTGAGCATTTCAGTCAGATACCAACTCCACTTGAAAGTGTCCACTCACATTCCTGATCTTTGTGGCGGCGGCCCCGTCTCCCTTCGGTGTCTTCGCCTGGCTTCCTTCAATCGCTGTGGCCAGCGCGTCCTTCTGTCAAACACACACATGAATCATACATTGCATTCCGCAACGAGCCATTCTTTTTCGAGCGAATGAAGTATGGGTGTGAGGAGATGGTCATGTCATGAATAATTGCACTCTGCACGCCTGCAAAATTGAGACAGCCATGTGTGCGCTAAATTGGGCAGACTATGGGATGGAAACGTGTGAGAGAGGGCAATGTGGGGATACCTTGTCCGTCTCTTTACTGGGATCGCGCGACTTGACGTCCTTCTTCTCCTTCGCCATCTCCTTCTGAAACAAGGTCTCTCTCTCTCTCTCTCTCTCTCTCTACCTTTGCCTTGATCTCCGCTATGCTCTTTCTTCTCTTGGTGGCTGTCATGGCAGCTGCCAGCAGCTCAAAGTTGTCGTCGTTCACTTCGACCTTCGCATCTGGCATCCGGATCTTCCCGGCAATCAGACCTCGCTTCACAAGAGGAGACTTCGGCTTCGTCATCTACAATTATTGTATGAAAAGTGTATGTGTACGAGTGTGTGTACCTTGTGCATGCTCTCCATGATGTCTGATTGTTCTGGTTCCCTGGTGGCGGGGACTGCGGGAGGTGGCGGGGGAACGGCCGGCCGTCCCTTCACTGCCTCTCCTGACTTGGGCAGTGCCGGAGCGGCCGGTGCCGCGACCACCGACTTGCCAGTGGAAGACGGTGCGGGTGCAGGCGCTGCCTTCTCTTCCACCTTCTTCACAGCGGGCTCTGCCTTCTTGGAATTGGCAGTGGCTGGCTTGTTGACTGGCTGTGTTGTCCTGGGTTTATCCGCAGTGGTAGTGGCAGCAGCAGCAGCAGCAGCCGGGGCGGGCGGGGCGGGCGACTTGTCTTTGAGCATGCGCACAGTCTTCTTGGGAGCGGGCTTGGCGTGTTCCACTACCTTCGGCGCCTCTTCCACCACTGTCTTCTTGCGCACGTGTCTCTCGGCCTCGATGCGCGCGTAGTCCTCAACACAACAGTCCACTCCTTCCCCCACTGTCTCCCCTTACCTTCTCTGCCTCCGCGTCCCTCTGCTTCTTCCACCTCTCTCGCTCCTCCTCTGCCTTGCTGAACACTCCGCTCGCAGCGTTCAGCGTCTTCTTCCGCTTCTCCTCTGCCTCCTTCGCCTGAAAAATCCTCTCTCTCTCTCTCTCTCTCTCTCTCTCTCTCTCTCTCTTCTCTCTCTTCGCTCTCTCTCTCTCTACCTTTAATTCTTCCTGCGTGAGGTTTATGTCGGACCGCATCTCAGACATCTGATTCTGCATCGCTTTGCTCCCTGCCTTCATCTGCTGACGCAGCTCTTCCATCTGAAGATAGGGATGAAACATTATGACGTCATGTCCCGTCACCTGTTTGTCGAAGTCGTCGTTGATGACGGGCTTAACGACCTGGTAGGTGCGCTTCGGGCGGTCCTCGTCCTTCTGAGTGAGACGGGAGGAGCGCTTATACCTGAAGAAACAAGAATAGGGATGGAGAAAGGGAGAGAGAGAGAGAGAGAGAAAGAGAGAGAGAGAGAGAGATATTGCATACACGATGGGCTCTTCCTTGGGCGGCTCTTTGAATCTGTCCATCATAGCGGACACAGTGCCCGACCGGCGCGCCTTCGCCTTGGCGGCTTCCTAGAATGAGAATGTAAGAAAATACGTAAGCGTGTAACATGTTCACCTCTTCCTCCTTGGCCTTCTTCTTGGCGTCGGTGAGAGTCATGTTGAGTGCGGACTTCCTGACAGCCGTCTTATCTTCCAGCTCCTTCTTGGCGGCGACTGGAGTGGACGGCTTGGCCTCTGCTGGCTTCGCTCCCACACATGTCTTCGTCTCTGCAGCGGCAGGCTTCGCCACTGCGACCGCAGCTGTCTTGGCAGGAGCAGTTGCTGGCTTCGCTACTGTCTTCGTAGCAGGCGGAGCCGGGGACACCGCTTTCTTCGCATCCAGTTTTGGCTTTCTACAAATGAAAAAAACACAGCTATCAAACAAAACAAGTAATACTCACTCTGCGACCCTTGTCTCCACAGTGGTGGTTTTAGCGGTGTCGAGCTTCGTCGGTTGGATAACTGCCTTCTTTGCAAAGTCAGTCGCCGGTTTCTTCTCGCTGAAAATTGAAAATATATACATAATCTCGTTTCTATGCGCTGACTTGAATCTGTCGGCGATTTGATCGGTGGCCTTTTCAGTCTGTTGATGCACGAAGGTCGGCTCGACGGAGACACTGGATGCGCCGTCGGCACGCGGCAGCTCCTCCATCTGCAGATTCATCATACGAGTTATGTCCAAATAGAACAAACGTTTGCTTGGTGCGTATGGAGTGAGGGAAGGTCTGCTGTGTGTTCCAGCCTCGTTGCCTCGGTAGCCGGTGCGGCATGCGCGGCAGTGATCTGCGTCGTCAGTCTACCCGTCGTGCCATCCTTCTGCAACATGCGAGCATGAATGCGCGCCTGGAAGATGCTTGCCTTGAGTCTCTTGGCGACCGCCTTGCCTGTCTCCACCACATCCAGCTCACTCGCACTCTCCTCCTTCGGGACACACAACGCTGACTCTTTAGTGTATGTCGGCTCCAGTGAGACCTGAACAAAACATATGCATACGTTGATTGTTACTATGCTATGAATTACCTCGGTCTGTTCTTTGGTCTCAGCCTTGACAGACGCGGGGAGAGCGACTTCGAATGTGGCATCGGTCTCGAAAGAGCCGTCGACTGCCGAAAACTCGGTAGTATCCTCCAAGACTGCCGCCATAGAGAGGAGTGGAGAAGGAGACTATAAAGGGAAATGATAATGAGAGAGAAGAGATAGAGGGAAGAGAAGGAGAAGATTATAGGAGACTGACCCTCTCGTCGCCGCTCTCCTCCATAGAATGCATCTCCTCTTCCTCGTCTTCCTCCGTGTACTCTTCATCAGTAAATTCCTGAAAGCATGGTTTCTTTCCCTCTTTCTCTCCCGTCCCTCTCTCACTCCCCTTCTTTTCCCTCCTCCTCACCTCATCCGTATACTCTTCCTCATCCTCATCCTCGTCCCAGTATTCCTCATCCGAGTACTGTAACATGCGTGAATGCTCCCGTCCCTAGTGTGTCTCTCACCTCTTCATCACTGTCGTAGTACTCATCCGTGTCTGTCTCTTCTCCGTCTTTCATTGCTGCCTTCTGTACGAGTGTCAGGGTAGCCCCGACCGCCTCTCCATCGTAGTCCTCATCCGATGACACCTCTGGCGAAAGGAACATCGACGAGCCAGGCCGAAACGAGTCTGAAACGTATTGTGCGAACGAGAAAAGTATGGAAACGTACAAGTGGCTGGGCCGCCGTCGTTCTCGTCCCACTCGTCGTCGTCCAGACCATCGACAATGAAGGAAGCAGTGAATATGGGTGCGGGCGGGGGAGGGACGGCGAAGAGACGAGCCACTCGGTTGCGGGAGTCCTCACTGCAATGCGAGAGGGAGGTGGGACAGACGCAAAGGGAAGAACTGACGCTTTGTCCGGGAGAAATGGCGTCTTGTCGTCCTCTTGGTCGCTATGTTCATAGTCAGACACCATGGGTGAGAGCCCGGGGGAGTGCGTGGCAAGGTTGGCGGGCGGCACGGGCAGAGGATCGATGTTGAAGGTCTCGGAGACAGAGTACTCGAAGTCGGACTCGACTGCAATCCACCTTGCCTACTCCACATCTGCCACTCGCGCGTTCCCATAAGCACACCCATTTGTCCAATTGTAATACTCACACTCTTCCTCGTCGCTGTATTCCTCGTCCGTGAACTCCTCATCTGTGTACTCTTCGTCCGTGTATTCCTCCTCGTCATCCATCTCCGAACCGTTCTGCGCTCCCCTCAACATATCAATTGTTGCATTTTAATCTTCACATAATGTAGTTTTACCTGCTCCATGGCAAAACAATATTGGCGGAGGTGGTGGCGGGAGAGGAAGGAGTACTCGTTTCAGGTTCATCCGGATGTGTGACGAGAAGGAGGGGAGGACGGGGAAGGATCGTGAACAACTGAAACACTATCAATATCTACTGTCACACACTTCAGTGCTCACCGTAGATTCAGCCTCGACATCGTTCTTGCCAGTGTCGCTCACCGGCGACTCTTCCTTTTCCGAAGCCGACATTCTAAACAACAGGTGTGATAATACGAAAATTTAATTATTTTAAAATAGATCGTTGCTTACTTGATCTGTTGCGCCCTCTTGGCTTGCAGAATTGGTTCGAGTGACTGCTTGAGATTCTCGAGAGTGCGATTCCGGCGGCGGTCTGCAACAATCACATGGAGAGGAGGAGGGAGGGCGATCGATCGGGGAGGAACAGAGTACTACGCGCGATCGCATGCAGGCAGGCGAGAAGAGACAGAGAGAGGGGGAGGGAAGGGGGAGGGAGAAAGCACAGCTGACTCGAGATCTGATGAGATATGAGAGGGTTATTGGGAGTGTACCTGTCTTCTCCGACGCCTCGTTTGCCGGCTCGGCACTCGCCCGCTCCTCTCCTGAACAGAGGCGATTGAGAGCGAGACATCTGTTTCTACTATTACTACTCGCTCCAATAAAACACGCAAAAAGTGAGTGGGATCGAAAGTCGCCAGCGGGACTCACCAGTCTTCTTGTCGTCAACAGCGATAAGAGACGATGGGTCTTCGCTCTGGATTGACAGCATAGTTTGATGATGTCATTTAAAAAAATTTTACGACTACCTTCTTGATTTTCTTGACAGATCGGGAGCGAGCGCGGACCTTTTTCGGGTTCTCAGTGGGAGAGGGAGGTTCTATTATGATAGCTGGAGGAGGTGCACCGAGAGAGGAGAGGGAGGCGAGAGACGGCCGAGAGGGCAGCGAGATGGTCGATGACGTCATCACATCCGCTTTCTGCTTCTTCGGTGGCCTCTCCTTGGTGATATTCCCCTCTTTCTCCTCTGCCTTCCCTCCGAATGAGAACTTTCGGAATGTGTTCGCTATTCCGTTCACGATTTTCTGTCCAGCACTCGTCTTCCTCGTAGATGGCTCCTCTGATTTCTCCTTCTCCTTCTCCTTCTCCTTCTCCTTCAACTTCTCCTTTCCCCTCTCTTCTTCTACTTTCTTCACAGCCGGCTTTTCGACGGTTTGCTCTTTGGGTTTGATCTGAAATTTCATGCATAAAATCATAACTTTTCAAAAAAAAATACCTGTGCAATCGGCTTTCCTGTGATTCCGTTGGCAACTGTCTTAGGCTCAGCCGCCTTCTCCTCCTTTTTCTCCACAGCTCGCACCTATGAAGAGGAAGTTTTATCGTATAGAAATAGGAGTAAAAAAAGAAAGAAGAAAAAACTCATAATTACAAGAGCCTCTTCAATGCAGAATAGTGCCCAGATGCGCACTTGCACATTGCACAAAACTCATTGTGTCGATGAAAAGATATAATAAACGTATCGTATTGTATGGTATTGCTTTGAATATATATGAGCATATGTGTTACCTCCATGTTTGTGATGATCTCGTTGAGGCGCATCATCTTTTCCATTTCCGATGCTGCCGGTTTCAACTTGCGAGCCTCGATCTTCGCTTAAAAGAAAACAATAACTTTAATCAGAAACATGAAAACAAGCCGGACAGTGAAGCGATGCAACTCAAAACATTAGATTTCGACTATTCTATTTCATGCTAATCACCGGGAGTCATGTCCACTCCAGCGAATTTCTCCACGAAAGCATCGCGAGCGCTCACGGGAGCAGGAACAGGAGCAGGAGTGGGAGTGGGAGGAGTGGGGGCAGAAGCAAGAGAACGAGCAGAAGCAGGAGCAAGAGCGGGAGCGAGAGGAGTAGGAGCAAGTGCGGAAGTAGAATCGACAACAGAAATGGCAGAGGCCATTGTTGATTCCTTCTTCTTCGTTGTTGTTGTTGTTGTTGTTTCTGTCGATTTGTGTGGATACGCGGATAGTTGGGCAGGCAACTTTCTCTTGTCTGCTCCTTTGTCAGCCTCTTTCGATGGAGACGGGTCATCTGATTTCGTTTTTACTGGACTAGGAATCTTTGGCGAAACAGGAGGCGGAGATGTGTTACAAGTTGTTGCAGTAGGTTGTGAAAGAGTGTTGTCTTTGGTTACAGGAGATGCAGATCGCTTCTTCACAGTCGCGAACTCTAGCTCTCCTTTGTCTCTGAGATTGTTATTGATCTTCTTATTCAGAGGCGCGGGGGAGGGAGAGCGCTTCACAGTGCTCGTAGTCTTCTTGTCAGCAAGCACAAGCGTTTTCTCAATCTGTCCACGTTCTTTAGGATCTTGCTCCTTCCAATTCTCAATGTTTTGTTCCTTCTCCTTCTCTTCTTTCAGCTCCGGCTTCTTCTGGTCCTCCACTTTTAGCTCTTTCTCCTCCGGTTCCTTCTCCTTCTGCTTTTTCAGATTCCGTTGTTTTTCGTTCTGTTCCTTCTCCTCATACACTTCCCTTTTCTGATCCTTTAGCTTCTCCTTCTGCTCCTTTAGCTTCTTCTCCTCCTTTTGTTGACTCTTCTTCTGCTCCTTTAGTTTCTGCTCCTTCTCCTTATGTTGTCTCTCTTTCTCTTCCTGCTCCTTCCTATCCTTCTTCATCTGCTCCCTCTCCTGTTGTTCTCTCTCCTTCTCATTATGTTCCTTCTTCTTCCGCTCCTTCTCCTTTCGTTCTTTCTCTTTCTGCTCTTTCTTCTTCTGCTCTTTCTCCTTATATTCCTTCTTCTTTCGCTCCTTCTCCTCCTTCTCCTTCTGTTCCATCTCCTTCTCCTTGTGTTCTCTCTCCTTCTGTTTCTTCTCTTTCTGCACCTTTTCCTCCTGCTCGCCCTTCTTCTGATACTTCTCCTTTTGTAGCGTAGTAGTCTTCGCAACTGTCTTCTCCACGACAATCTCAGCTTTCTCGGGAGAACCCGTCTCTTGTTTGGATGTCTTGATGACAGTGCGAGTCTTCACAGTACCAGTCTTGGATTCAGTGGGTTTGCAAAAGGAAGGAGCGGATCCCGCCTGCACAACCGCAGGAGGCACTATCATTGAAGACACTTCGATTTCAATAGGTTCGGGAGACATTTCATTCTCACTTTCGGATTTCTCCTTTTTGAGAGAAAAGGCTGGAAAGAAAAATCAGTACACGAAATTTCTAAACCGAAACGGGAGAGGGCGTTATGCGTACCTGGAATGAGTTTCACTTCGGTGGAGGATTCTTTGTTGGGAGTGTTCTGCGGAGGCATTTGTCTCCTCTCTACTAAAGGAGTGTTGGCAGCAGAGGGCGCGGCAGATGGAAGCGGAGTCGCGTCCGCACTCCCGGGAGACACCACCGAGTGCTGGACACACATCAGAGCGCGCATTGACAACATGTGATACCTTTCTCTGTAGCGCGAGTGCCTTGAGTTCCGCTGCGAAAGCATCGTCCACTCCCCTCTCATCGTCTGTACTCTCCTCCTCAGCTTCCGAGTGCGAGATGAACTTGCGTGTAGGAGCTGAATTAGTTTGTGCTATTATAGTTTTGTGTTTGTGTGACTGTGCTCACCCCTTATAGATATCTCAGCGTCGCTCTCTCCATCTGTGTCCCTTTCTCTCGATGGAGTCACATAGCGGTCGTAAAGCCTCTGGAATCGCTTCTCGACTTCCGCCAATTCTCGATCTGTCGATAAGCGGTCGGCAGACGGCCGGGACCGTGCGGTCCGATCAGCCTAGATAGATGGAATTATTACCGATAACATAAAGAAAATCGACAACATAATAAAGTCGTTATGTATGGAATGGTGTATGCGTTACCGTAACAGGAGTGCTGTCCTCTCTGTCGAATCGACTCATGCTGCGATACTCTCGGTCAATGCGCGATGATGGTCGATCGTACAGGCCTTATTTTTATTAGTAAGCTATAATAAACACGGAAAATGTGTTATATTACCTGAGGTGGGTGTGACGCTGCGCACTTGGAATCGAACTCGCGGTGCGGCAGCAGAAGTGGTGGTGGTGGAGGAAGAGAGGGAGGAGTAGGAAGGAAGCGGCGGTCGAGTCGAACTGAACACAAAGAGGCTGGTCTAAGACGCCTGCGGTTAGATCACCTATTCATTGTTCTCTCCGGAGTGCGGTATCTGTCGAGCCCAGATGTGGTGGACCGAGTACTGTAGTCTCGACTGCCACTAGTATAGTCTCGTGTGGGAGTGGCGCGAGAAGAGGAGAGGGTGGACCGAGAGTAGTCCCTTCCACTGTCTCGGCGAGACAAGTCTCGGCTCACACTGTGCTCTTTGGGTGGACGGTAGGATGATGAGATCGAGGAGTAGTCTCTACTGGGAGTGGAGCGAGTGACATCGCTGTCTCGGGAGAGAGACGGCGCACGGTAAGAAGAACGTGAATCCGAACCTGTTTGGAGTGAGAACTATTATAATTAATTGACAATTTGTAAATGACATCAACAAACAACGATGTACCCAATTCAAAACTTTCAGCGAGCCTTGTAATGTGAATATGTAATTACGTTTCACGTTTGTCATTGCGAATAAAGGGAGTGTACACTCTGAATTTCGAAGTTGAGTTAGCACCATGATGTGAAAATGTGATGAAAATGATGCACTTTTGTCAATACAACTATGTGTCGAAAACTATAAGTCGGTGAAAAAATCTGCTGAACATTGAAAATTGGCACCAATTGGCACCAATTTTACCATTTGGACACATTTAGCGCTCAATTTTCATCGACTTGCAGGCATTTTCAGCAAATAGTTGTACTGACAAAACAAGCATCGTTTTTATCATATTTTCACGTCCCGGTGCTAACTCAATTTCGAAATTCAGAGTGTACACTCCCTATAATGATATTCACCTGTAAATGTTCTAGATATAGTTGAAGAAGAGGGAGCTGGAGGACGGTATGATGTTAGAGAACGAGACATCACATTCTCACTGTTTCCGTATCTGGAAAACAACATTGACAGTCGGTTTCTGTGGACTTGCCTGGATGATATTCCAGATCCACTGTAGCTGCTGGTCATGGACGGAGCGAAGTTGGATCGAGAATAGGAGTTGCGAGACATTGCAGGCCGGTTGGTTGTGGTGGAGGAGGAGAGGGAGAGGGAAGAGTTGCGGGTAGGATCGACGGAACAAGCTCGCGACGGACGAGGCTGAATAGATGACATGGACGGAGAGTGAGAAGATGGAAAGGAGCTGATTCGATTCATATTACACTTTAGTTGTGATCGGATCAATGGGTTGTTGTGAAATAGCCAGACAAGAGAAAAGTAGTTTCACTTAATGATGAGTGCAGCCGTTGACTATGCTGCAGTGAATGTGTAACACGGGTGTTGAAACTATGAAAAGAAAAGAAATATGCGAAACAGTGACAGAAAGTTACCACGCATGATACAGTATACTAAAAATAGAGAAATATAGAAATACTCACGGGAAGTACTGACGAAGATCCAATTGTTGTAGATCGAATTGAGCATCTACCTCTTCCGTATGAATCACAATCGCCACTGTCTCCTCTACTCACACTGCTACTACGACCACGTAAACTATACATCCTGAAAACTCAAATTAAAATAGCATTAATGAATTCCTGAATGCGACGTAGATGCATTGGCTAGTAAAGTACGAACGAACGCGCGAGGCGATACGGGTGTTACAACCTAGCGCTAGAGCAGCGTAGATCGGATCACAGCGTGGAGAGAGAAGAAGAGAAACAGAAAGACTAATGTTTAAATGTTTTGAACATAGATAATGAGGAGGACAGCTAGAATGATTGAGGCGGCATAATTTATTAGTACATTGTTGAAATGAATAATATACTTAAATATTTTTAATGTTGAATTCTGATATTAGAATAAACGTGTTCTGTAAGTATTTGCATATTATGCACAACCTTTTCTTCTTTTTTTTTAAATATATTAATACTTATTTCTAGAAGCATACTCTAATTATTTATATTATATTATTGTTTTATTATTTGTTGTTTTCAGATAATAAAAAATTCTTAATTAAAAAATACGATTCGATAATGCTGAATGTTTAACTTTTCAAAAATAGTTGGTCTTGAAACGATCATCCTTGCTAGAAAATTAATTTCAAACTTCGCGGCTACCGTAGCCTATGCGAATCCTAAAAATTTTCTCTACTATTTCTATTTTCTTTTTGTATTTTCTGCTCTTTTTAGGCCAGTTGTTGATTTACCGTGTATATTTTCATGTATTTTGTTGGTTTTTGTATATCACATTCTATTATACCGTATATGTTGATCATTTTGTTATCGGCGAAATCGTTTACATGTTGTAATTATTCGTTGTTTATGAATATGGAGTAACTTTTCAGGGTTATATAGGCTACATCTGCAAAGATGAAGCTCAACGTCGCCTACCCCGCCACGGGTCAGCAGAAGCTGTTCGATTTCGAGGACGAGAAGAAGGTCCGCGTTTTCTTCGAGAAGCGCATGGCCCAGGAGGTCGACGCTGATTCCCTCGGAGACGAGTGGAAGGTGGGTGTTCATATATATATTACGAGAAAATATTTTTTCGAAACAATTTGCGCATTGTTAGGGATACGTTCTTCGCATCACCGGTGGAAACGACAAGCAGGGATTTCCCATGAAGCAGGGAGTTCTCACCAACGGCCGCGTCCGTCTTCTCCTCGGAAAGGGATCCTCGTGCTACCGCACCTGGGCTCGCAACGGTATGCGCAAGAGAAAGTCCGTCCGTGGATGCATCGTTGACGCCAACATGTCCGTTATCTCTGCTGTCGTCGTGAAGAAGGGTGCGTTCAGTTATATAACATAAATTGTTTAGTCCGTTCGATGTAATCGTATCCTCTCTAAATGATAGTTTAGGAGACAACGACATCGCTGGACTCACCGATACCGTCCTTCCCCGCCTGCGCGGACCTAAGAGGGCCTCCAAGATCCGCAAGCTTTTCAACCTCTCCCCTGAGGATGACGTCCGCAAGTACGTTATTCGCCAGACCAAGGAGAAGGAGGGTGAGTCATTTGCTTCACACTATTTTTCAGTCTTATTTGGGTAAGTACATGTTCTTTTCAGGAAAGAAGCCCAGGATTGTTGCCCCCAAGATCCAGAGGCTCGTTACTCCCGCTACTCTGCACAGGAAGCGCGCTAAGATCGTCGCTAAGGAGAAGAGGCGTGTCAAGAACCGCGAGGAGGCTGCTGCTTACCACAAGATGCTCGCCAAGTATCACAAGGAGCAGAACGATGCCCGCAGGCTCTCGTCCTCCCGCAAGTCCGAGTCGAAGAAGTAAAGACTAACGTTTCTTGTTGTTGTCTTACTTGTTTCGCAACATAAAATGTTGATATTATACGTTCGTTTTTATGTCTCTTCGATAATTCGTTAACATTCGATTTATATCTTGTTATGGTTTACTAATTTTTTTTGGTAGACTTAATCTTCAGATGGTTGACTGTCCGCACTTAGCGGCAGTTTGCATATCCCGTCTTGATTTGCATCAGCTCAAAAACGTCAGATCGAAGGAGAGACGTAGAGCTTCGCCCCGAGTTCCTCTTCAAGCGAAACTCGATTCTGACTTCTCATGCACATCGTAAGTTTGCATATTGGTATTTCAATTTTTACTTTGCCAGGAATCTTGCTTCATGGAACTGTGTTGAATGCGGTACCTCGGAAGAACCTTGGTTGTGTTTGTCATGTGGATTGATTCATTGTGGACGTTACGTCAATCGAGATGGATTGTTTCATTTCAATTTGAACCCTAGTCATACTATCGGGATCCAGTGCTATACATACGAGGTTTATTGGTGAGTTGTGTTAGATTATAGATATAATATTTTTCATTTAGTTACAAGTGCGATGGATATGTTGGATCTGATACTGTTGATCTCAAGATCTCATCTGTGAGGGCATCGCTCACATTTCATAATCTTTCTAGGTTTGTTTGATTAATGTTTCTGTTTTATTTGTTGTTGTTTTTTAGACAGAAGGATCATTGTTATTCATCGACTACTAACGATAATGTGGATGAGTCTACCGAAGAAGAAGACAAGATCCCACTTGACGTAATTGATGACACTGTGAGAAATAGGTAAGTCATAATTAACACAAGATTTAATAAGTTGTTTTAGTGCACATGATGAGGTTGAGGAGTGTGGATCTGTTCTCGAGGATGATCTTCCTTCACAAATGTCAAAGAAAGGTGTCCCCCATCTCGAACAGCACTTGTCACCGTCCCGTAAACGAAAAATGGTCTGTAAATGTATATTACTTTAATATATGTATAAATTCAGACAAGTGGCGATAGATGCGGTATCGCTTTCTTGAATGATAATGATACCATCACCCGTAACAATGATGTTGGAAAACGTCGTGGACTTAAGAATCTTGGAAACACATGTTTCATGAATGCCGTTGTTCAAGCATTGAAGTAGGTTTGAGCTAAACCGTTTAAGCTGAATATATTTGTTTTAGTGGAATTGATGTGTTCCACGATTACATGGTCAATCTACCCATCCTTGAGCCGGAATGCACCGCCGATTCTTCTTCTGCTCTTCCTACTCCCCGATACATGACGAGACGCGCTGCAGGAGAGAATATAGACAATGCTGTTGACAAACGGAATATTATCGCAATGTGAGTCATACTGCGGGTTTTACTTTACGCTTTTCACAGAGTTTTCGTGGAGGAACTGCGAAAAGTTTTAATCGAACTGCAACAAACAAGCGTTCAGTCTTTTTCTCCGGATTCATTGTTTAATGCTGTTTGGTCCATTTCTCCACGATTTAGGTAAGGTATAGTTTACTATCATATTTGATTCTCTTTTAGGGGATTTCAACAACAAGATTCTCATGAGTTGCTTCGCGGAATGCTGGATCGCCTACATGGCGAGCTACGTCGTTGTCGACTCCCAGCTGAGAGTGAACAACACGTTACTGATGGACGAGGAGATGTGGCGATTGGAACTATAGTCACTCGACTTTTCGAGGGGGCTCTTCTGTCTCAAGTAACATGTCTTTCATGTGATTCGATCAGCAACAAGTGCGATCCGTTTATGGGTGAGAATATGTTCTATTTTTATCATTAAAAAACTATTTAAGATCTGTCTCTCGACATCTTTATTCCAACCGCTGGTGCTCGGGCTGCAACGGTGAAGTTGGAAGATTGTGTTCGGCGTTTCTTCGATAAGGAACAACTGGACTGTTGCGAGCAGTACAACTGCCCTCGTTGTTTGGAGAAACGGCCGTCTACAAAACAACTGTTCATCCGGCTCTTACCAAATGTAATTTAAATGTGATTTATTTCTGGTATGTGCTGAAGTTGTTTTTTAAGGTAATATGCTTTCATCTCAAGCGATTCCGGTGGTCTCATGTGCATCGCGGCAAACTGGACAACATGGTGGAATTTCCTCTTTCTGGATTGGACATGACCTCTTTTGTGGATCCTCAGGTATATCACTTTTATGTTTTTTTTTTAAATCATTTCATTGTCAGAGTACCCCAGCGCGTAACGGTATTTCAACTAGTTTTGATCTTTCGTCGCTAGTCGTTCATCATGGATCTGGGTGAGAAGCAATATATTTTGTAACAACGTTCTCAATCGGTATTGGTAGGGTGAGCTCTGGACACTACACTGCGTACGCTCAACATGATGGGCGGTGGTACCACTACAACGATGCAACCGTCAAGGCATGTTCCGAGCAATCTGTTCTTAAACAGAAAGCGTATCTGCTCTTCTACGTCAAATCACGCTTGGGATCATAAGTGGAAATTGTAATTCATTTATCAGTTTATGTATTTCGTCTTTCTATAAATAGCCCCGCTTTCAATTGGAGCAACTATCTCGCATGCGCGCACATGTACGCGTTTTCCAATACAGCAGTGTGTGTGTGTGTGTGTGTGTGTGTGTGTGGGTGGGAGATGCCAGCGTTGCACCGGCCATCCGCGCTTCCTCCTCTTTCCTGCTCTGGCGCGCCCTCTGCAATATTGGGTTGTAGTTTTTTGAGAGAGGTTGGCAGAGTAGAGGACTCGCTATGCCTATCCCGTCAACATTCTCATATGTCTCCCGTGCCCCTGCGCCCTGCGCATGCGTGATTTTGAATATTATTCACAACGACGCATATTGAATATGAACGATTGGAAATTCTCGACACGATTCTCTTCAATTGACTATTGCGATAATGATATTTTCATGTCTTGATTTATCTATGTATATATAGTCATTTCAGTTTTCATGTTCTCGAAATTAGTAGTCTTTCTGCAATGTGTGTGTTCATCCATCCTTATTTGTACGTGGTTCATAACGTTGTATGTTCTTATTTGTTTTGTTGTACTGAAGTTAATTGTTGTAAATGATGTCTTCAAACTCATGATGTGCTGATTTTGTTTGTCATTATTGGGTTTGAAACCCTGTGCAACCACTACCTGATAACTGGTGTTGTTCAAATGAATGTTTGTCGACAACGTTGTGTGTGAATGGGATACTATCATTATACCATTCATTGCGACAGTCGTAGAGAATGGTGAACTTATTAGTTCTTGCAAAGCCATGACAACTATTGATGTGCTTGATTATTTCAGGTGATGTTGAGCACCCAATAGAATGTCATTCAAATGGCCATGGCAATATGATTTTCCACCCTTCTTCACGTGAGTGAGGTTATGTGCGAATTTCATATTAGCTGGGGCATTCCTTTTTGGTGCTTGTGAAATTCATTGGCTTATTTCCAGTCTCCAGCAGACGTTAACTACTAGGGAGAAACAGTTGGAGGCGTGGGCTCGACTTGTCATCGATTACGCGCAGTTCAACAAATTGTACACTCTCGACGTCGCAGACGCTGCGGGATCGGAGCTATTTCACAACCCGAAGATTAATCGTGAGTTGGTCGTGATGATTTTGTATTATTTGTGTTTCATAGCCGTATGTTGTTTTAGTGTGAATTTTTTATTTGAATCAATATCAACTTTGAACATATATTTTCAGGTCGTCTCAACGCTGACGGAATCCAGGCAGTCTTTGACAATCTTGAAAAGAAGAGTTAGTTATCAATATATGTTTCTCTGAATATTACGAAATGTTTAAGAACACGTCGAGTGGCTAGAGGGTTCACTCGACAAGCGTCGTTGTCACGTGTACTGGCGTCAGCCTGACGAGTGGGGCGCTCTTATTTACGAGTGGGCCGTCAGCAACGGACTTCTCAACACACCTTGCACATTGTTTCAACTCACTCAGGACGACGACAACCAGAACGAGTGTATGCTTATTACACTGATGTACTGTTGCAACATTCTGTTTTTAGCGTTCTACGGTTTGGATAAGGAGGTTTTGCTGAAGTCATTGCGTAGTCTGGAGCAGCAGCGTCGTGCACAGCTCATTGGCATCGGAACCGACGCCGAAGGAGTCAAGTTTCTGCCTTAGTGCATATTGGTAGGAATATAACATTTTGGTGGAAATATAAAAAGTTCTTCAGTAAACAGTGTCAAAAAGAGGTCGAACATGTCAGCTGCAGTTGTATCTTCACCCGCGGTTCCCGTCGACATTGCTAGTACGGTAATTGGTACGTGGTTAGCTTTGTTTTAATTGAATTCTTCCAATAGTTCTTATGAAGTTCTTATTTTAAGGGTCTCATTCGTTCATGGAGTTCTCTGATGTGATTGCGGAGGGTGACACTGTGATTGTCTATGTCAACTATGGCAGTACGTATCCGGTGGTTGCGCGTCGTGGTCAGACTCTCACTATGCGTTATGGCGCACTGAGGCACGAGTTCATTATCGGAAAGAGGTAATTAAAACAGTTGAGCAGTTTTTTTTACATCTACGTGCCATTGTTTCTCTTAGATGGGGCAGTCGTGTCACGGCTACGGCAGGTTATGTCTATCTGCTTCGTCCTTCTTCCGAGCTGTGGACGCGAGCCTTACCTCGTCGTACCCAGATTCTCTACACTCCCGACGTGTCTCTCATTCTCTCCATGCTCGATGTCGCTCCTGGAAAGGTATTGCATTGTTACGATATCTATGAATGTTTAAACGTTTACAGAACATTTTCAGATCGTTTGCGAGAGCGGTACTGGCAGTGGAAGTCTTTCTCATGCGCTCGCTATGGCTGTCTTTCCATCAGGTCACATCTACACGCATGATATCGAGCCTACCAGGACAACTAAGGTTACTCAGGAGTTCGCTGTGAGTCGCTCTTATTATGTTTGTAAATTATATCAAATTTGTGTCACATTTCTTTTTAGGAACATGGCTTGTCTGATGTTACCACTGCGGTTGTGCGCAACGTTTGTGTGGATGGTTTCCACGTGAATGGAGAGGCAGATGCTGTGTTTCTCGATGTGCCGGCTCCGTGGGAAGCGGTCCGTCTGTTTATTATAGTTATATGCCGATCTTCTTTCATGTGGCTCGTAGGTCTTTTAAGAGAAATCTGGTCAAGATTAAAAAGTTGTGGGTCAAATAAGGGTAAAATTTTCATTTTGTGATTTCACCTCAAAATTCTCGCTACTGGAATAAGGGGTCATAAAATTGCTCAACCAAGATATGGGGCATAGAAGAAAGCCATACAGGGAAGGAAGAGTGGGTAAAGATGCGCAAGATCTCTTAGAAGCTCTCAAAACAATAATAAGATCATGATATTTTTGTTTTTTTTATCACTCGCTTTCAGGTGGAGTTTGCTGCTGCTGCTCTCTCGCGCAGCCGTGGTGGTCGCTTCGTGTCGTTTTCACCGTGTATTGAACAGGTGCAAAGGACTTGCGAGGCTATGCGTACAGCCGGATTCTGTCAGGTGGAGACGGTGGAGATTGTGCCTCGTTCGATGAAAGTTTGTGGAAAGCAATGATAATATGTGTTTCATTATTATTTCAGGTGGTCGATTTGCGCAGGCAGTCGCTTGCCTCGTTCAATGAAAACGGCGAGCAAGGTGCAGTTGACGGTGCGAGAAGCGGACGCGATCTGGCGAGCAAGAGGAAGCGTAAGGGCGACGACGAAGAAGATGCGACCGGAGAGGGCTGTGTCGCTACTGCTGCCGCTGCCATCACTTTCCCCCATACGCAGCCTACTCACACTGGATACCTCACCAGTTGCACCATGCTGCCCAGGGCTGATTGAATCTTGAACGCAGACACCGTTACCATGCTATATATTGGACAGCTGTAGGTTTAGTTATTCATGTTGCTGACATTCGTACTTCCTTTTTTGGGCACCTTTTTGCATTCAGTTTGTGTTCTTAGATTAGTTTTTATTGTCTTCATGTTTTTTTGCGTTTTTTTTGTGTTTTCATTTTGAATAAATGTGTTCGACCATGTATAGTTTTTGGTATTTTTCGAGATTTATTGGATTTCCAATGGTTACTTGATTGAACTCTCGATATTAATTATCAAGGTTTCATTGCATACCTTTTTAGGCATGATGGTGGTATGGCCACGAGCTGAACAGAAGAGATGATGAGGCTCGTACCAAGGTGAGCGTGTCACGGAACGAGACAGCGAAGTACGCGCTAGGAAGACTGTTGGTTCGTGAATTGGACACGCTTCATGATACTAACGCAACATTGGGTTTGTGATCATTAAAATCAGCCCTGCCACTCTCGTGTTTAGCCTGCCGAATGTATTGGGATCACTATCCTATCACTATCACCACCGACCCGCTCTCTCGCCTTGCGTATTCATTCGGATACGATATGACTACTCAGAATCTGGTTTGCGTGGCCATGATGATGTGACAGTGACTTGAATCGATCGATATCGATTCCCCAAGCACACTTGCTCGATAGCGCAGCCTTGTTGCTTCTACCCGACTGAAAGCGGCCGATGGCGAGCAGTAATATCGTCGCTAGTGATCTAATAATGCTCGACTTGAGTGGATAGCGGGTAGACTGGCCTTGCTAGCGCCGTTTCGTTCGAAAGATTGAAACACTCAAGACTTGTAGGGGTTTTAGAGACCCTTACGCTCTAATTCGTGGTTGTTCTCACTATCTCGTCACTGGCCGCTGAATGGCCTATAGATGGTGTGGCATTCCCCGATCGATTTGCGGACTGGTTCTCGTCTCTCATCGCTCTCATGAGAAGACGAACTGCCTCCATAGATTCATCTGCAATATTCTCTTATTTTACGATATATCGATGTAATGGTTGTCTGATGGGTGGTACGTCCCTTAGTGTATTCGTTCGACGGGGGTGGGGGGTGCAGTCGGCGAGCGGCGAACGAGGATCAGCTGTTGTGTGCAGAGACGAGATGACGAGAGCGCGTGAGTGCATGTAGGCAGAGACGCAGGGGGCGTCGATCGATAGCGTACACAGAGCGAGTGGGGCGCTGGTGTGGGAAGGGAGAGAGCGAGTGGGTCTGCGGCGGCAGTGGGTGCGGCGAGAGGGCTGTGTGCGGTGCTGTGTTGGGTTATCTGTCTGTCTTTATATCGAACTTACCAGTCACCAGCGTATGCTTTATTATTATTAATCTTCGCGGCATGTTTATGCAGTGTATTGACATTTGACATTCAATTATCATTACTACTCTTATTATTGAATTTGCATCATCACCCGTTCCCGTATTTTGTATGATTGTGCGTGGTGGTTGGCGCCAGTGATGTGTTCACATCCCGCCTCCTCTGCATATCTCGTCTCGACGCTTGTCACGCCCGCCTTGCTTCTCATCGCTCGATTAGCGCTCACCGATCACTGCCTGAATGGCAGTTTTATTCACGCACGCCCTTAGGTACAGTAACGGTATACTGCGTACACTGTACAACGTTATGTGGTTTACGGTGGCGTTTTCTTACACAGTATAGCTGCGGTGCGTCTCGTTCGCCTGCGTTATCACACTATCTGCTACCTACACCTAGTCTGGTCGCCGTTGTGCGCACTCACCTTCACTATTTTAACCTTTGTCTCTTGTCTCCTCAGTTTACGTATGCTGAGACGTTTTTATATTTATATTGAATTACGGAAATGTTTTCCTCGCCATTAGAATGATGTTAGTGAATGATTGATTGGCACCCTGTCTTTCTGAGCACCTGTCGATATTGGATATGAATAGGCGTGTTCCCGCTCATAGCCTCTATGCTAACCACAATGCATAGAATTTGGCCTTGGACGCAGGCTGTGGATGTCTGGAATTGATCGAATTGTGAGCTCACAGAGATAGTGTGGATAATCTCCCTCTGACCCGGTAGTGGTTAAGTGAGTGTGCGAGTGAGTAGGGGGTTTGTGGGAATATGGTCCCACCCAGTGTCTTATATGGTTCCACTGTTCTTCTTACCTGTTTAATCGTCTATTATGATCACACCTACAGACCTACCCACGTACGTTTCATATCTTCTCATTTTCATTTTCATTTGACTGTACTTTTTTTTGGTTGGAGCGCGCAGCGGCCTCGAGGTGAGCCGGCTGTGTGTGTGTGTGGGGGGGGGCAAGTGTGGGAGCGCTGCGAGCGCTGCTGCCTTGGTACCGGTCTGGTGTGTGTCGCCAAGGACCCGCGACAGACGTCCTCGAATGCAGCCGGCGCCCCTGTCCCTATGTGCCTCGCATGGCCTCGTCTGCCTCATTCTCATTTATTATAGTTCCTTAATTCGGTTTCTTATATGTCTAACAATAATTTTCAACGAGTTTAGCTGTTTAACGCCTTTTCTGATAACAGGTAATATTTGATTGGGTATGGAGTGAGTGGCTGGGTTGGCTCGCTCGCTGTTCGCTTGCTGGCTTAGTCGTTCGTCTGTCGCTAGTCGATTCGATCCACCCATTGCTCGTTTGCTTCTCGCATCTCGTTTCCCCTACATTCTCATCTCTTCTTGGTCGTCTTGCTCGTCGCGTTTTGCTCACATTCAGTTGCTTATTTTGGGTTTGGCTAGTACTTTCTTGTGCTCATTTTCTACCGTTTCTTATACTGATCTTACGTTGCGCCGTTATTTATCATGCTCGCTTTGTGTTGCTTGTGGATAATATGTAGTCATATGAGTCCGCATATCTGTGGGTAATCGGCTAGCTCTTCGTCTTCCGTGTATCTCGACTGCTGCCGGGATGCCGCTATCCTATCATGCCATCAGCCTCTTGCCTGCTATCGCGCCTCTATCTTCGCCTTCGCCCTGCTCCGCTTGCCTCGTCGCGCCGTTAGTGATGTTATCCGTAAATGGGGTCAGCGCGTCTCTCTCCGGTCATGTCCTCATCGCCTATGCTAATGTGAGGGCACGCGGCCGCCCTGCTGTGACCTCGCCTCATGAGGCGTCTGTATGGGGCTGCCATTGTACACTGGGTGCACACTGTTCTTGCTGACCCTCTGTGCCCTCTGCTCGCTCTTGTTCGAAACGCGCGCTGTTGATTGAGCGATGAGCTATCGACGAATTGTGCTCGCTTTTATGTCTTCATTTTAACCCCTATTAACTGATATTTCGTCAGTTCTCGGGAGCACTGTTTATTGAGCGGCGATGTGTGCTGTGCTGTGTGAGCGAGCTGTCTCTCTTCTCTTATTGATTGATCGATTTGTACACAGACTACGAGTGTGTACATAAACGCTGATCTATGGCGACGAATATGCACACTGCACACATTTGGCGATGCGTGAGTGTTTGTATGATGGGTCGAGAGGGTGGATGAGGGTGTGTTATGGTGAGAGACGGGGACGGGGGAGTGGGGTGTCGGTGCAGAGAGGGTCTTGCGTGTATGTCTCGCTCGCTCTGGCCTCTGGTATGTGTTCGCGGGTGCGACCGATTATCGATTAGTCTGAAGCTCGGTCGTATATTCGCCCTGGTCTACTCTGTGCTCTGTGACAGAGTAGACCAGGGCGACGGGGACGGGGGAGTGGGGTGTCGGTGGGGGAGTGGGGTGGAGGTAGTATCTAACAGCAAACAGGCAGCCCAACCGGGCGACGTACGGGCGCCGCGAATCAGCTGTTGCCGGGGGTTACTGACGCCCCGTTCGTGCGATCTGACTTTCCTTCTCGCTGCACGTCTTCTTCTCTCGTCCTTTTCTTCATCTCCTTTCCGTCCTCTTTCTGTCTTCTCGCTCTCGCTTTCGCATCGCATTCGCCGGCTGGTGAATGTTACGGCGGGCGCGCTTATAGCGTCCAGCCGGCATGTGTGCGCAATTTGAGCGCGCACCATGCATTCCATTCTACCACCCCCCACCCTTCCTCATCGTTCGTCTTCCCTACCCTGTGTTTATGTGTATTCATATCGCGGATTCTCTGTTTCTATTAGGCCACAGTTATTTTTAATTTCTAATCAATCAATATTCAATGTGAACACAGTATATACTTTTTATTGCATGAAACCATTCAATTATGCAGCGAAATTATCGTTGAAGGACGTGGGTTTAGCGGTTGTGGATAGTGAGTCTGCCGCTCTTTGCTTCCCTTCTTTTCTCACGCAGCCCCAGTCAGCCACTCTGTGCAGTGCAATGCATTGTGCAGTCTGCTCGTCGCTGTAAAATCTGTTCCTTTATGCTCTCGTATATCGATCGTTCTCTTTCTGCTGATCAATACATCCGACACCCCATTTTCTTATGTTTGATGAGTTCTGCTTTATAATCTGCATTGCGTCATTATATGAAAATGATGGCTTGTGAGTGCACTCATCTTATGATAGGCACCTGTTCGCGTTGATTTGAGATTATTATATTGCGTGGATGGAATGAAGGTGTGTAGCGTAGTATTGTTATTGTGTATTTGTAAGCTTGTGGTTACAGATGAATGTGCCGGTCGCAGGCTCGTCGGTGGCAGCGGCGACGGGGACGCCCCCCGCGTCTGCGCACATAGCTGCCATCGTGCCCCCGGCTGCCGCCGTGCCTCTCGATGTCGTATACCACCCCTACGCACACGCCCACGCCCACCCTCATCCCTCCATGTCTACCTGCCAGATGGTGAGTATCATATATTTGTACACATTTTTGACTCTTCACGAGTTTGCATATTCATTGTGTGAATTTAGGTTCCGGTGTGTCAGACGTGTTTGTATGCGTCTCCTCAGGTGCCGTGTCCGATGCACGCGACAAGCACACCACTCATCTACCAAGCGCCCATGCCGTCCTCATCCAATCATGCCAGGTAACATCCACTTGTTCTTTCTCCTCCGACCATCGTCATGCGAACTGCGTATATTTCAGTGCGACCCTGCCGGTTGGTCAGTTCTCGGCGAGCCAGTTGCTCGTCGATCAAGAACGTGCCCGCATGCGACTCCAGCAACAAGAACATCAGAGACAGCGTACCGAGCAAGTACAGCAGCAAGGCGCCAATCCTAACGCGGCCGCCATCGCGGTGGCCGAGCAGATCAGCCAGGCAGTGCAAACCTCGTCCCTCCCTCCCACACTCATGCCCTCGATGCGCTCGGTGACTATGCGTATGAAGCGGCCTGTTGCGGGGTCGACGGGAGAGCGGGAGCGAGCGCCCAAACTGCGGCGAGTGGCGTCTGCCGGCTCGCGGGAACAACTACTCGCCGAGGCTGCCCCCTCTACTTCGCAGTCTACGCTTTGTGCATGCGGCGCGCTGTTGACCGGAGGCCAGCAGTGTGCGGCGTGCATGGGGATGCAGGCTGTGCACCCGCCGTGCCAGTGCTCGCTCTGTCCCCATGCCGTCGCCGCGGCGGCCGTCGGTCTTGCCCTCCCCCCGCAGCATTGCCATCAACACGCACACTATCGCGTCGTCCCTCCTCAGCAACCCCACCCTCTCCCCACCAACACTCCCCAAGAACAGGTGGGACTTTTTTGTTTTATTTGTTATCCATTATGACACAATATGTTATCATTTATTGTCATTAACTGTGTTGCTTTAAGATTGGCGTGTCGGCTTCGCTGCCTCAGCCGCAACAACAGCAGGGCACGCAGACGGTGACGGGCTACTACCGCGCGCCTCCGCCGCCGCCTCCTCTCGCAGCGCAGCCTCCCGTTGCCGTACTCCCGCCTGCCAATGCATCCGATATGCTGGCACAGATGAGTGTGAGTCACCGAGACACTTCAGCCTCACCCTCACCCTCACCACGAACCTCATTCATCTCCTCACTCTCTCGTTTTAGGCTGCCCGTATCCGCTCATTCAACGATGCTTACTGGCAATCACAAATGATGGATGCGCAGAGTACTGTGAGTAACATTTACTTATATAGTTGTATGAGTATATGGTTTTCAATGTGTTGCAGTTGCAGGTGGCTCTGGCGCAGGCGGCTCAGCGTCAGATGGCGCTGCGTGCTGCCGCGGGAGGTCTTCCGCATCTGTTTGTCGTGCCCCGCTCTTTCCCGCTCTCAATGCAGAACAACGGACGCACCATCGAGCTGAACATGCTGGTGAACCTGGTGCCGGCAGAGGTGCTTGAGAGGAATGCGCTCGCCTCGCTCGAGAGACACCACGTGTTCGCTGCCGCAGCCGCCGCGGCCGCTCCTCCTTCGGAGCCGCAGCCGATCGGCGCGAGTGCGGCCGAGATCGAGAAGAACAGCCAGGTGATGGAGTACGTCAAGGACCCGCTGTTGCCCGAGAGCGAGATAGAGAAGTGCACTGTGTGTCTGTGCGAGCTGGAGACGGGCGAGAGGGTGCGAGAGCTGCACTGCACGCACCACTTCCATGCGGACTGCATCGACAGATGGCTGGGATACAACAAGAAGTGCCCAGTGTGCCGTGTCGACGCGGACCGCGCCAAGATCGTCGACTAGCCAGCCACTAGTCATCAACTATCCACCACCCCTTCCTTCTAGGTTATGCAATTGAGTCGCCACCCCATCGGGTCGTCTAATCATCACACATGCTCCCTTAAGAGGGCATTTTTTCTTGTTGTTCGCTTGTTCCGAGAGTTCTATGTTGTTCACTCTTTCGTGCTCGTTGCTCGTACTGTGGTGTGTGTACTGTGTGGTAGCGTTGTGCGGGCCGCTCGACCGCGTCTGTCGGCCGGCCCTTGTGCTTGTTCACTCTTCCTTCCCCTCTTCTCCTCTTCTCACAGTGCGCGTCTTCCTGTGGGGCGTCGCTCCCGTGTGCCTGCTGCCTGTCTCTCCTCTCATTCACTGTGCCGTGTACATGTCGCGTTCCAGAGCAACTCTACTTCTCCATAGAATATTTATGTATCATTTCAAGCAAGATTTTATATTGTTGTTGTCTCCTTTTCTGGATGTTGTCTTGGTTCGTTTCGCTCGATTGCAAAGCAAGTATAAATCATTTATGCTATTGTCGAAACGTGTGGTGGATGATGCTCTGAGAAGTTTTGATACTTTTTTGATATCTGTGGTGTTTCTCCTTTTCTTTGATGCTGAATGTTGAATACTTGTAGTGAACAAAATGGTCGAGGAGCTCGTTTCGAACCGCGGAATCCCCAAGATGGATGTTGTGGTGGGTGAGAAAAATAGTAGGCGACAGGCGGGTGGAAGTGTTTGCTTGCGCGAACGGTTTTAGAATACTGTATTTGATTACTGTGTGGTAAATGTGCGGAACGGTGGCCGTTGCTGTGGTGGGTTGTTTATATAGCGGTGGTGTGTGCTTGGCGGTGACTGACAGACAGGCTTTGTCGATTTGTTAGTCGTCTAGAAATAGGAGGAGCGAATGGGCGGTTAGATGGAAGGAGGGGTCAATGGGGTCACTCCCGCAGGAGAGACGAGCACAAGGACAAATATAAGCATGTGTGCTTATTCGGACGAGTGAGCGGTGAGTGATGTGATGTGATGAGATGGAAAGTGAGTGGATGAGTAAGCTCTGTCTCTGGAGAAACGAAGACAAGAGGGGTTTTCTCTCTCCTTTCCGCCTGACCGGGATCGAATTCGCAGACAGGGTTGCACAAGCCGGGCCGGTGTCTGCCCTCTTCTTAGCGATACGGGCGCCCGCTCGGCCAAGAGTCGCCGTGCACGCTGCACCCTCCCTGTCTACCGCGCTCTCTCGCCCCTTATCTGTCTGCTCCTCTTGCGATCGCGCGATGTATCGCTCGTATCTCGCTGCTGCGTATCGCGTGGCGGGCGTATCGCGTAGAGGGGGAGGCTGTCTGTGGCTGATGTCCTCTGCGGCAGGCATCGATTCGAGGCGGGGGGAGAGGAGAGGGGAAATTAGCATATTCGGGATGCGGATGCGGGCTGGCGGCGAGGGAATTGCGCGGCGTAGACCGAGGTCGACCGGTCGGGGTGCGCCAAACGGGGGGCCGACAGAAATATACGTACATATTTGAATGTGTTTTCAAACATACTCGGAGAAACGCCTACCGGCTCTCTCTTTCGCTCAATATATGGCGGAATGAGTTGCATCTCTGTAAATTCAATTAAAATTTTGCATAAATTCGGAAATTTTACCCTTGTTTACTTTACTTTTTGTATGATACTGTGATTGGTAATGTTTCATGACGACCCCTACTGGCATTCTCCTAGCTACTCACACTACTGAGAAGTCATATTTGTGTCTTGTATTTATACTGCATTTTGATAGTGTATAGGTTTTTTAAAGGTGTAGCGGAATGTCATCTAATGACGGCTTGGCATTTCCACGACTATGTATCTGCCACCCACTCCAAGAGATATGATAAGTACTAGTGGAAATGACAGGATGGAATTCGGACTGAATGCCTTGTTATTGGACGGATGCACAAGAATGTACAGCTATTCCGAGATGGTACGATTGAGGGCTGAGATGAGAGAGTTCGAAAGCATGAGGTCGAGTGGTTTATGGTTTCCGTATAGCGTCTTATTCGAAGTAGGGGAGGGGGTGAACGGTGAATATGGTAAATGCATTATTATGACTATTGTAGGAGGATGTGGCGGCGTTTCTGAAGCGTGAGGGTGACATCAGCGCGGAGGAGGGAGTCAAGAGGATGGAGGAGAGCTACAAGAAGTACAAGTACGTCGAGCAGGACATGATCCAGCAGAAGATCAAGTAAGTATAAGCCATGTTTAAGAAATTTACATTTCTGATATTAACGTGGGTTATTAGGATGTCAGAGAAGCTTCCGGAGTTCGAGGCGAGTCTCAAGATGATCAATGTGCTCATCGAGAAGAGGGTGAGTGATGACGCAAAGCAAATATGCGGGCAAATGGTTCCATATACCATGTCAGTTCCAATATCATATTTCATATCACTTTTGTTCCATTATCCATATCAGAGGTTATTTGTTGTATTTTAGGACAAGAATGAGAAGATTGAGACGACGTATCTGCTTGCAGAGGAAGTGTACACGAAGGCAGTCGTAAACGACCCTAGCAAGGTGAGCCACACTACAATTTTAACTGTACGCGAATTGTCGTCGGTTTTACGAGCGAGCGTTTTGCAAATTAAGCGCCATTAGGGTGTCTTGCCCGGCATGGTTTAAACGAAATAAATTGCAATGTGAAAAAGAATTCTCTAAAGACTATCGACCCCTCAAAATCTAGGAACTGTTCTGAAGTTTTTTTCCTGAAGGGAGTTTACAGTTTTCAAGCTTTCTCGTGACTGAAAAAATGACTGAAAATCATGGTAGCGATTCCATTATTACAGAAGCGAAATTCTGAAATAAGAGAAGCAGAAATCCTAGAAACCACTGTTACGCGAGTACTATCGACATCGATGCACACTAGAAGACAATTATGGTTCATTTTGGATTGCGAATATCCTTTTTTTTTCTAAATCAGGCCGCCAGATGATCGATTCGCGCTGTCAATGACAATCTATCATTCTGATCGATAGCGCTAAACGCGATGAAATTTTGTCAATAATTACTACTAGATGACTGTCGTACCGTGAACGAGGAAGGGGGATACCGTATACGCTGTGTAATGGGGCAGGTTGTGTAGGTTGTTGTGTGTTGCAGGTGTGCATCTGGCTGGGTGCCAATGTGATGGTGGAGTTCGAGCTGGAAAAAGCTAAGGAATTCATGGAGAAGAACTCCAACAAGATCAGCCAGGTACAGAATATTTATATTTATCAATTGATATTCATAATTTAATATTTCCGGCATTATGTGAAAGATCATAATTCAAACATCAATTATTATATCCGCTTATCCGCAACAACTTATGATGATTGATGCATATTTCGTTCAATAATAATCACTTTAAAGACGATACAAATTATTTATTGAATCTCTCACCGAAAGCGCCTATTGTTGTGTCTTACATCTTTTATCTCAGACTATGAGGTTGTGGCGTTTAGCGGCGATATTTCAATGTCAGCTGTTTGCTCGAATGCTTTGAGTTTTTGTCTATTATTTCACTTATTATTATCTGAAATATAAAAAGACAATCAATCAATCGTTTATCCGAAATCGTTATATCTGAATATGACAACATATTCACGATGATATGAAGCATATAGTAGTACCTAAGATGCTAGATGCATCTAATGCCGGGGAAAGACAGGAAGACTGACGAGGTTAGTGGCGAGAAGACGATACTTGAACATGATCGCTAATCATTCCTGGGCCATTAGAGTACCATTCTTGACGTGTAGAGCTCCGAGATTTCCTTTACTTTCATGCCAATTGGTATCTCCTCGCGCCATAGCTGCTTCTACACGAGGGTACTTCCCGCCGCCTCACTGGTTACTCGGGAAGGATTCTTGTCGATGACCGATCATTCGGCGGCGATGGGGTAAAATGAAGACCCGACCGCAAACCGCGGAGAAAAGAAGAAGAATAAGAAAAATACAAAGACAACATTATAGAACTAGGCTTTCTTAGCAGCAGAGTAGTGTAGCAGAGGCAAGTTATGCACTTTTGAAAGCGGCAATTTGTAAACTACGATACTGCGATACTGTAAATTGCGATATTGCGATACACGACACTGCGTATTAATATACTATCGATTCATGAAAAACTGATTGAAACACACATGAATCAAATGGCAATCCAATATCTCACCACAATCTCGAAAGTTTGCGGGAGGATTGAATTCACAACATTGTCATAATATCGCAGTATCGTATTAGTGAGTATCGCAGTATCGCAATTTACAATATCGTATTATCGTAGTTTACAAATGGCCTGTGAAGGCCGAGAACCAATCTGAATCTTGGTTCGCATTTTTCACTCAAAAGTTGAAATGCATTTTTAAAATATTTATTATGAATTGAAAAGCTCTATTGTGGCAAAACATTCAAAAAATTCGTCGATATGCTGTCGTGATTTGTTTCATAACCAGAATCAGAGGGTACACTACCTTTAATTAGTGTTAGAAAAGCCCGGAAAAAATAGCTGGTAAAATACGTGGTTGCATTTCAGGTTGTGAGTGAGCTGGATAACGAGTTGGCGTTCATGAAGGATCAAATCACGACTACTGAGGTGAACCTCGCTCACATCCACAACCATGGAGTCAAGGCCCGTGCCGGAGGAAAGGCATAGATAGACACAGCTCACCTCCCATCCCATCACACACAACATACAGGTAAAACTAATGTTTTTTTTTATATTACACTTTTGAATAAAGTATCATTTGTTTCAGATTGACCCTGCCTTCTCTCAACTGAGAATCGTTGTCTGATGTTTAGTCGAATTTTGCACACATGTTCCAATCTCATTCAGCTTCAACCGCGTTCTCCGGTCTCTTTCTTTTTGTTGTCCCTGTTTTGAAATGCTTGTTATAAAATATTTTATGGAAAAGTGTTGTGTGTGTGGAATGAAGTGAGGTGAGACGTAACATGTCGTTGAGATACCTGAGTGTCATTTTGATTTCCTTTCCCGTTCTTGCTATTAACTGTTAACACGCATGCGAACCTCGTGTTAACTATCCCTCCCTACCCCACTTTGTCGATTGGTCGATGCTTATGCGACATGGGAACGTTTTAACCTTCAGCTCCAATTTCTCGTTCTCCCCATTTTCTCTGTTCTCTTCCTTATTTGTGGAGTAGAAGTGCACTGAACCGGTTACGAAATTGACTGCATTTGAGTCATAACGCGTGATTCTATTCCTGGTTTGAACGCATTCTATGTTTACCTAAGTTGCTTTAGTTTACGTTTGTTATAGGTGAGGTTGGTTCACATTTATGGAGAATTCCAAAATCACTTCTCATTCCTTTTCTAAAATCTCACCTAGTTCCTTTTCCGAAACTACATTCCGAAATCACTCATCATGATTTGTTGTATCAATTTTTGTTGTCTTTCGGTTGCTTCCGTTGTGGACCTCCCGATATGAACATTCATCACAGGCGGTGCAATCTATGCATGACAGCGCAGCTATACTGCTGTTTATGGCGCAGCGATATTCGGGGGAGAGCCGTTCTCTCTTCTCTCCCTCTCTCTCCCCTCTCTCCGATGCGTTCGCATCGCGTCTCGCGCATTCATATGGGATTATGCGTGGCGGGGCCATATCGAAACAATCTCGCCGTCATTGACTGGATATGGATTACTGCGCAGTATACGCATTGATTGTAGTCGGTTTGCAGAGCCGGGTGATTGACTCGGATTGGTCTCCGATCTCGTGAGTAAGTAATGGGAGTGCAGTGGGAGTAAGAGAGGAGAGAGAGGGGAGGGAGTACAGAGAGTATGTCTTTCCTGTCCGCAGTCCGCATGTCGCTGTGGCGGTGACAGATGGTTTCTTCTCTCGTCTAGGTGGGTCGGGGATGGTTTTTTGGGTGGTGTGAGTAATGGAAGCGGGGGATGATTGGCGTGTGCTGTGTGTCTCTTGCATTGCCCTCTTCTTCTCTCGTCTTTTTGCCCTCCTTCGCCTCTATGCCGCGCGGGTTGAGAGTCGAGGCGAGGTCCCTCTTGTCTTCTCTTTCCCTTTCGCGCCTCTCCATATGTCCATGTGTGTTTTCGACGTTGTCGCGTTGTGATCTATCGATTCGTGTGATGTGCACCCGATATGAGAGTGAGAATAGAGGGTTTATTTGCGTCGTCGGTCGGCTCGCCTGTGCCTGCTCGGCCGGCAGACAATCGAGTTTTGAATTGTATTTGGACAGTGAGCGCAGACACGGTGGACGGTGTTCTCAACCCGCCACTCTACTATCCATTCGATCACAGTTTTCCCCGTGTTCTGTATGGGTTTCTCATGCCATCCTTTTTGTTTCACCAGCTCGATTAGGGGAGTGGCGGCTGTGTGATATCAGTAGCGTGATATCGTATCACTAGCGCGTTGATGCATCGTTTTTGACAGCTCGGATTGGTCTCCTCTTCATGTTGGGTATTACGTGTTATCGGTTATGCATATCAGGCATCGATCGGTGCGAAATCATGTGGTCTGTATGCGGTATTGAGGGTTCCGTTTCGCACTGGCTGGATTGTGGGGATTGATTGCTCTCCTCTCAAGCGATACGTCGTATTAGCTCAGTCAACTTATGTTCAATTGAGGATGAGTATGTGCTTCTAGAAATTACGTACATAGTTAATTATGTCTATTGGTAATAAATTTCAACGATAAATATGACAAGTTTTGAAAAAGTTGGTGATGCGTGATTAGTGGTTGCTGTGTGATTGCAGCGTGCACTCATCCTCTCCACCTCTCCTCTCCTCCACCTTGTGTGTTCTCTTGCGCGATCGTCACTCCCTCGCAGTCTGTCTCTCCTTTCCCCTCCCTTCTCGCTCGCCTATCCCTGTTTGCACACCTTTCACCAACGGTTCAATTTACATATAGATCGGTGTATGTGCTTTGTGCTCTCCTGGCTTCGTTCTGTTTCTGGGTATAAACCATTGGTCTTCTCTCGTTCGATCTCGATCTGCCTTGTGAATGAATCGTGTCGCAACTCTGAACTGGTCTGGATCTCTAGTTTCGCTTTCTCTGACTGCGCACTCGTCACTATTATGCGAGCGGGAGTGAGAGGATAGGGGGACTGACTGCATATAATTGTGTCACCCCTGATCATGTATGGTCTCCCCCCCTCTCACCCGGTGCGCGATGCGATGCGATTGTTGTAGTTTCGGGTGTGCGGCTCGTTAGATCCAGGTCATTGCGCACCCATCTCCTCGCCTCCATGTAGGCTTTGCTAGCATGCGTTTGTCATGTTATTCTACATGTCTTTTTATAGAGTGGGATATCACAAGACGGTCTGTTTTGGCTGTAGTGGAGAGTGGAGTGGATTTGAGAGGAGGAAGGAGGGTAAGGGACCAGCCCGAGGGATATACCCTCTTTCTTCTCACTGCTCTCTCCCCTCTCTCTCTCTCTCTCTCTCTCTCTCTCTCTCTCTCTCTCCTCTAGTCCCGTCATTTGGGCGGGCGCATTTCACAAATGACCATAGTCCCATCGCACGCAATACGAATGACTCACCCGGCTTTTCAATGTTCACTGCCCACTAATGTTGCAAGTTGCAACCATAATATGGTCGATTGTATAGTGAAATCCGTTATAGACTATCGTGAATATTAGATTGTGAAATATGATACGTCGTCATGCATGTGTTTCCGCGTCTGTATGCAGGCTATGATGGCTGACAATGCAACTTGTCAGCAGTGGCTGGGCTGACTGATGGCTCCATATCTATCCAGTCATTCTCTCTTCTCTTTTTATTCTTTCCCTTCTTCTTCTTTATCTCGCTTGCTCCCGCCCCATAAAGTGAATCAGCCCCCGGCAGTCATTTCATCTATGCCCAGCTGTTGCCCTCTTGGATTTGCATTCTATCCCTCTCGGAAGTCGTCTTTCCGGTATGCCGTGAGTACTCTCTAGGTGTACGGGGTGAATGCGAATCGAATATTGTTTGTGTGACTTTCGAATTCTAAGGTCGTCTGTCGGTTGGCTAATCTCTCTAATAGCTTTCGATTGGACACTGCATGCTGGGCAGCAGGGAAGAGGGTGCGGGGGAAGGGGGGCATGTGACGGCTGCGCCTAGCAACGTGCGTGTCTCCCTCGTCCCTAGCCGCGCCTCTTCCTTCTCCTCTTGTTGTTATTTGTTGTTGTGGATGTTGGTTGCGCTTCGTCCTCGGGTCCCTGCGGTGGGTACTTGAAAGAAGGGAGTCGGGTGGTTTGTGTGTTGCGCTGCTCCCTTGTCTCTTCTCTCTCTCTCTCTCTCTCTCTCTCTCTCTCTCTCTCTCTCTCACCCTCACAACAGAGGGAGACGGTTTGCATGGCGAGAACCCGAAAAAGCGCTCTGACATTTGAGAATTGAATGAGACGCTGCGAGGGAGGAGGAAAGGGGGAAGGACGATTGCTTGTTTCGGATGTAGCTGTTCTTGGCGTTTTCGTCGAGCGGTGTTCCATTACTTGAACGACAGGTGTTCTATTCTCCTAGATTCGTCCAACAGACGATTGCGACTACTGTTTGTATCTCGTGACATTGTTTGCGTGTCTTATTCGATTAAATCACTATTGATACCATCTTCACTTTCAGGGCGTAATTTTGTATGCTGTGACGATTTGTGAAGACGGGCGATTGTATTGCTACTTCTACTTATTATTGATTATATTCACTGATTCGACTCTCCGTCGAACACACTAATCCACATATATGGCGGCCGTGACTACTGCACAGGTACTAACTTACTCCAGTCGCTCAATTGTACACTGTTGGTTTGAGGCCGAAGTGCGCGCAGGCAATGTGGCGGCTATGATAAACCGTCTCAGCAAGGACTTATCCAACAACCGACCGCCCATCTCTGTTCACGATGGACGGAAGTGTGAGTATTATACATTTTCTTTCGTTGCTTTGCTTGTTGATAATATGCTATGTGCTGAGTGAATCGTTTCCGCCGGGCGAGTGAGGGGGATGACTCAGCCAAGTGCGTTGTGTGTATCGAGAGTGAGAGAGTGCGTGGGACGAGCATTCCCGAGCAGGCATTATGCTCTTGCATGCTCTTGTCCCTTCCATCCTAGTCTCTCCTCGTCTTCCATAACGGGCCCGACTGACCCATGATTGTGTAACTCGATATTCGCGCAGTTTGCAGTATTCGGTGTCACCCGCCCTCATTCCCGCTTTCCGGCAGCTATCCCCCATTTTGTCGCTCCCTTTCTGCGCCAACCAGTATAGATTTGCGGTAGGTAATGCTTCGTTGTCCGCTTTTTAAGCACGTGATCTATTCGCTATATGATTGCTACGTTGTTTTCTTCACTTGCTATTGCCCTGTTATAGTCCGTTTGGACTGTTGCTCTGTTTGCGAGTGTGCCTCTTTCTCTCTCCTTTGGCCGGCTGATGTTGGCTAATCAGCTGAGATC
>CAWZYM010000035.1:0-85388 GCA_963966185.1 Rhabditoides inermis | reverse complement strand
TTTTTCGTTCTGTTCCTTCTCCTCGTACACTTCCCTTTTCTGATCCTTTAGCTTCTCCTTCTGCTCCTTTAGCTTCTTCTCCTCCTTTTGTTGACTCTTCTTCTGCTCCTTTAGTTTCTGCTCCTTCTCCTTATGTTGTCTCTCTTTCTCTTCCTGCTCCTTCCTATCCTTCTTCATCTGCTCCCTCTCCTGTTGTTCTCTCTCCTTCTCATTATGTTCCTTCTTCTTCCGCTCCTTCTCCTTTCGTTCTTTCTCTTTCTGCTCTTTCTTCTTCTGCTCTTTCTCCTTATATTCCTTCTTCTTTCGCTCCTTCTCCTCCTTCTCCTTCTGTTCCATCTCCTTCTCCTTGTGTTCTCTCTCCTTCTGTTTCTTCTCTTTCTGCACCTTTTCCTCCTGCTCGCCCTTCTTCTGATACTTCTCCTTTTGTAGCGTAGTAGTCTTCGCAACTGTCTTCTCCACGACAATCTCAGCTTTCTCGGGAGAACCCGTCTCTTGTTTGGATGTCTTGATGACAGTGCGAGTCTTCACAGTACCAGTCTTGGATTCAGTGGGTTTGCAAAAGGAAGGAGCGGATCCCGCCTGCACAACCGCAGGAGGCACTATCATTGAAGACACTTCGATTTCAATAGGTTCGGGAGACATTTCATTCTCACTTTCGGATTTCTCCTTTTTGAGAGAAAAGGCTGGAAAGAAAAATCAGTACACGAAATTTCTAAACCGAAACGGGAGAGGGCGTTATGCGTACCTGGAATGAGTTTCACTTCGGTGGAGGATTCTTTGTTGGGAGTGTTCTGCGGAGGCATTTGTCTCCTCTCTACTA
Source organism: Rhabditoides inermis (assembly GCA_963966185.1). Lineage (NCBI taxonomy): Eukaryota > Metazoa > Nematoda > Chromadorea > Rhabditida > Rhabditidae > Rhabditoides > Rhabditoides inermis. The sequence goes on along the minus strand of CAWZYM010000035.1, from coordinate 84,568 downwards.
AAGGAGTGTTGGCAGCAGAGGGCGCGGCAGATGGAAGCGGAGTCGCGTCCGCACTCCCGGGAGACACCACCGAGTGCTGGACACACATCAGAGCGCGCATTGACAACATGTGATACCTTTCTCTGTAGCGCGAGTGCCTTGAGTTCCGCTGCGAAAGCATCGTCCACTCCCCTCTCATCGTCTGTACTCTCCTCCTCAGCTTCCGAGTGCGAGATGAACTTGCGTGTAGGAGCTGAATTAGTTTGTGCTATTATAGTTTTGTGTTTGTGTGACTGTGCTCACCCCTTATAGATATCTCAGCGTCGCTCTCTCCATCTGTGTCCCTTTCTCTCGATGGAGTCACATAGCGGTCGTAAAGCCTCTGGAATCGCTTCTCGACTTCCGCCAATTCTCGATCTGTCGATAAGCGGTCGGCAGACGGCCGGGACCGTGCGGTCCGATCAGCCTAGATAGATGGAATTATTACCGATAACATAAAGAAAATCGACAACATAATAAAGTCGTTATGTATGGAATGGTGTATGCGTTACCGTAACAGGAGTGCTGTCCTCTCTGTCGAATCGACTCATGCTGCGATACTCTCGGTCAATGCGCGATGATGGTCGATCGTACAGGCCTTATTTTTATTAGTAAGCTATAATAAACACGGAAAATGTGTTATATTACCTGAGGTGGGTGTGACGCTGCGCACTTGGAATCGAACTCGCGGTGCGGCAGCAGAAGTGGTGGTGGTGGAGGAAGAGAGGGAGGAGTAGGAAGGAAGCGGCGGTCGAGTCGAACTGAACACAAAGAGGCTGGTCTAAGACGCCTGCGGTTAGATCACCTATTCATTGTTCTCTCCGGAGTGCGGTATCTGTCGAGCCCAGATGTGGTGGACCGAGTACTGTAGTCTCGACTGCCACTAGTATAGTCTCGTGTGGGAGTGGCGCGAGAAGAGGAGAGGGTGGACCGAGAGTAGTCCCTTCCACTGTCTCGGCGAGACAAGTCTCGGCTCACACTGTGCTCTTTGGGTGGACGGTAGGATGATGAGATCGAGGAGTAGTCTCTACTGGGAGTGGAGCGAGTGACATCGCTGTCTCGGGAGAGAGACGGCGCACGGTAAGAAGAACGTGAATCCGAACCTGTTTGGAGTGAGAACTATTATAATTAATTGACAATTTGTAAATGACATCAACAAACAACGATGTACCCAATTCAAAACTTTCAGCGAGCCTTGTAATGTGAATATGTAATTACGTTTCACGTTTGTCATTGCGAATAAAGGGAGTGTACACTCTGAATTTCGAAGTTGAGTTAGCACCATGATGTGAAAATGTGATGAAAATGATGCACTTTTGTCAATACAACTATGTGTCGAAAACTATAAGTCGGTGAAAAAATCTGCTGAACATTGAAAATTGGCACCAATTGGCACCAATTTTACCATTTGGACACATTTAGCGCTCAATTTTCATCGACTTGCAGGCATTTTCAGCAAATAGTTGTACTGACAAAACAAGCATCGTTTTTATCATATTTTCACGTCCCGGTGCTAACTCAATTTCGAAATTCAGAGTGTACACTCCCTATAATGATATTCACCTGTAAATGTTCTAGATATAGTTGAAGAAGAGGGAGCTGGAGGACGGTATGATGTTAGAGAACGAGACATCACATTCTCACTGTTTCCGTATCTGGAAAACAACATTGACAGTCGGTTTCTGTGGACTTGCCTGGATGATATTCCAGATCCACTGTAGCTGCTGGTCATGGACGGAGCGAAGTTGGATCGAGAATAGGAGTTGCGAGACATTGCAGGCCGGTTGGTTGTGGTGGAGGAGGAGAGGGAGAGGGAAGAGTTGCGGGTAGGATCGACGGAACAAGCTCGCGACGGACGAGGCTGAATAGATGACATGGACGGAGAGTGAGAAGATGGAAAGGAGCTGATTCGATTCATATTACACTTTAGTTGTGATCGGATCAATGGGTTGTTGTGAAATAGCCAGACAAGAGAAAAGTAGTTTCACTTAATGATGAGTGCAGCCGTTGACTATGCTGCAGTGAATGTGTAACACGGGTGTTGAAACTATGAAAAGAAAAGAAATATGCGAAACAGTGACAGAAAGTTACCACGCATGATACAGTATACTAAAAATAGAGAAATATAGAAATACTCACGGGAAGTACTGACGAAGATCCAATTGTTGTAGATCGAATTGAGCATCTACCTCTTCCGTATGAATCACAATCGCCACTGTCTCCTCTACTCACACTGCTACTACGACCACGTAAACTATACATCCTGAAAACTCAAATTAAAATAGCATTAATGAATTCCTGAATGCGACGTAGATGCATTGGCTAGTAAAGTACGAACGAACGCGCGAGGCGATACGGGTGTTACAACCTAGCGCTAGAGCAGCGTAGATCGGATCACAGCGTGGAGAGAGAAGAAGAGAAACAGAAAGACTAATGTTTAAATGTTTTGAACATAGATAATGAGGAGGACAGCTAGAATGATTGAGGCGGCATAATTTATTAGTACATTGTTGAAATGAATAATATACTTAAATATTTTTAATGTTGAATTCTGATATTAGAATAAACGTGTTCTGTAAGTATTTGCATATTATGCACAACCTTTTCTTCTTTTTTTTTAAATATATTAATACTTATTTCTAGAAGCATACTCTAATTATTTATATTATATTATTGTTTTATTATTTGTTGTTTTCAGATAATAAAAAATTCTTAATTAAAAAATACGATTCGATAATGCTGAATGTTTAACTTTTCAAAAATAGTTGGTCTTGAAACGATCATCCTTGCTAGAAAATTAATTTCAAACTTCGCGGCTACCGTAGCCTATGCGAATCCTAAAAATTTTCTCTACTATTTCTATTTTCTTTTTGTATTTTCTGCTCTTTTTAGGCCAGTTGTTGATTTACCGTGTATATTTTCATGTATTTTGTTGGTTTTTGTATATCACATTCTATTATACCGTATATGTTGATCATTTTGTTATCGGCGAAATCGTTTACATGTTGTAATTATTCGTTGTTTATGAATATGGAGTAACTTTTCAGGGTTATATAGGCTACATCTGCAAAGATGAAGCTCAACGTCGCCTACCCCGCCACGGGTCAGCAGAAGCTGTTCGATTTCGAGGACGAGAAGAAGGTCCGCGTTTTCTTCGAGAAGCGCATGGCCCAGGAGGTCGACGCTGATTCCCTCGGAGACGAGTGGAAGGTGGGTGTTCATATATATATTACGAGAAAATATTTTTTCGAAACAATTTGCGCATTGTTAGGGATACGTTCTTCGCATCACCGGTGGAAACGACAAGCAGGGATTTCCCATGAAGCAGGGAGTTCTCACCAACGGCCGCGTCCGTCTTCTCCTCGGAAAGGGATCCTCGTGCTACCGCACCTGGGCTCGCAACGGTATGCGCAAGAGAAAGTCCGTCCGTGGATGCATCGTTGACGCCAACATGTCCGTTATCTCTGCTGTCGTCGTGAAGAAGGGTGCGTTCAGTTATATAACATAAATTGTTTAGTCCGTTCGATGTAATCGTATCCTCTCTAAATGATAGTTTAGGAGACAACGACATCGCTGGACTCACCGATACCGTCCTTCCCCGCCTGCGCGGACCTAAGAGGGCCTCCAAGATCCGCAAGCTTTTCAACCTCTCCCCTGAGGATGACGTCCGCAAGTACGTTATTCGCCAGACCAAGGAGAAGGAGGGTGAGTCATTTGCTTCACACTATTTTTCAGTCTTATTTGGGTAAGTACATGTTCTTTTCAGGAAAGAAGCCCAGGATTGTTGCCCCCAAGATCCAGAGGCTCGTTACTCCCGCTACTCTGCACAGGAAGCGCGCTAAGATCGTCGCTAAGGAGAAGAGGCGTGTCAAGAACCGCGAGGAGGCTGCTGCTTACCACAAGATGCTCGCCAAGTATCACAAGGAGCAGAACGATGCCCGCAGGCTCTCGTCCTCCCGCAAGTCCGAGTCGAAGAAGTAAAGACTAACGTTTCTTGTTGTTGTCTTACTTGTTTCGCAACATAAAATGTTGATATTATACGTTCGTTTTTATGTCTCTTCGATAATTCGTTAACATTCGATTTATATCTTGTTATGGTTTACTAATTTTTTTTGGTAGACTTAATCTTCAGATGGTTGACTGTCCGCACTTAGCGGCAGTTTGCATATCCCGTCTTGATTTGCATCAGCTCAAAAACGTCAGATCGAAGGAGAGACGTAGAGCTTCGCCCCGAGTTCCTCTTCAAGCGAAACTCGATTCTGACTTCTCATGCACATCGTAAGTTTGCATATTGGTATTTCAATTTTTACTTTGCCAGGAATCTTGCTTCATGGAACTGTGTTGAATGCGGTACCTCGGAAGAACCTTGGTTGTGTTTGTCATGTGGATTGATTCATTGTGGACGTTACGTCAATCGAGATGGATTGTTTCATTTCAATTTGAACCCTAGTCATACTATCGGGATCCAGTGCTATACATACGAGGTTTATTGGTGAGTTGTGTTAGATTATAGATATAATATTTTTCATTTAGTTACAAGTGCGATGGATATGTTGGATCTGATACTGTTGATCTCAAGATCTCATCTGTGAGGGCATCGCTCACATTTCATAATCTTTCTAGGTTTGTTTGATTAATGTTTCTGTTTTATTTGTTGTTGTTTTTTAGACAGAAGGATCATTGTTATTCATCGACTACTAACGATAATGTGGATGAGTCTACCGAAGAAGAAGACAAGATCCCACTTGACGTAATTGATGACACTGTGAGAAATAGGTAAGTCATAATTAACACAAGATTTAATAAGTTGTTTTAGTGCACATGATGAGGTTGAGGAGTGTGGATCTGTTCTCGAGGATGATCTTCCTTCACAAATGTCAAAGAAAGGTGTCCCCCATCTCGAACAGCACTTGTCACCGTCCCGTAAACGAAAAATGGTCTGTAAATGTATATTACTTTAATATATGTATAAATTCAGACAAGTGGCGATAGATGCGGTATCGCTTTCTTGAATGATAATGATACCATCACCCGTAACAATGATGTTGGAAAACGTCGTGGACTTAAGAATCTTGGAAACACATGTTTCATGAATGCCGTTGTTCAAGCATTGAAGTAGGTTTGAGCTAAACCGTTTAAGCTGAATATATTTGTTTTAGTGGAATTGATGTGTTCCACGATTACATGGTCAATCTACCCATCCTTGAGCCGGAATGCACCGCCGATTCTTCTTCTGCTCTTCCTACTCCCCGATACATGACGAGACGCGCTGCAGGAGAGAATATAGACAATGCTGTTGACAAACGGAATATTATCGCAATGTGAGTCATACTGCGGGTTTTACTTTACGCTTTTCACAGAGTTTTCGTGGAGGAACTGCGAAAAGTTTTAATCGAACTGCAACAAACAAGCGTTCAGTCTTTTTCTCCGGATTCATTGTTTAATGCTGTTTGGTCCATTTCTCCACGATTTAGGTAAGGTATAGTTTACTATCATATTTGATTCTCTTTTAGGGGATTTCAACAACAAGATTCTCATGAGTTGCTTCGCGGAATGCTGGATCGCCTACATGGCGAGCTACGTCGTTGTCGACTCCCAGCTGAGAGTGAACAACACGTTACTGATGGACGAGGAGATGTGGCGATTGGAACTATAGTCACTCGACTTTTCGAGGGGGCTCTTCTGTCTCAAGTAACATGTCTTTCATGTGATTCGATCAGCAACAAGTGCGATCCGTTTATGGGTGAGAATATGTTCTATTTTTATCATTAAAAAACTATTTAAGATCTGTCTCTCGACATCTTTATTCCAACCGCTGGTGCTCGGGCTGCAACGGTGAAGTTGGAAGATTGTGTTCGGCGTTTCTTCGATAAGGAACAACTGGACTGTTGCGAGCAGTACAACTGCCCTCGTTGTTTGGAGAAACGGCCGTCTACAAAACAACTGTTCATCCGGCTCTTACCAAATGTAATTTAAATGTGATTTATTTCTGGTATGTGCTGAAGTTGTTTTTTAAGGTAATATGCTTTCATCTCAAGCGATTCCGGTGGTCTCATGTGCATCGCGGCAAACTGGACAACATGGTGGAATTTCCTCTTTCTGGATTGGACATGACCTCTTTTGTGGATCCTCAGGTATATCACTTTTATGTTTTTTTTTTAAATCATTTCATTGTCAGAGTACCCCAGCGCGTAACGGTATTTCAACTAGTTTTGATCTTTCGTCGCTAGTCGTTCATCATGGATCTGGGTGAGAAGCAATATATTTTGTAACAACGTTCTCAATCGGTATTGGTAGGGTGAGCTCTGGACACTACACTGCGTACGCTCAACATGATGGGCGGTGGTACCACTACAACGATGCAACCGTCAAGGCATGTTCCGAGCAATCTGTTCTTAAACAGAAAGCGTATCTGCTCTTCTACGTCAAATCACGCTTGGGATCATAAGTGGAAATTGTAATTCATTTATCAGTTTATGTATTTCGTCTTTCTATAAATAGCCCCGCTTTCAATTGGAGCAACTATCTCGCATGCGCGCACATGTACGCGTTTTCCAATACAGCAGTGTGTGTGTGTGTGTGTGTGTGTGTGTGTGGGTGGGAGATGCCAGCGTTGCACCGGCCATCCGCGCTTCCTCCTCTTTCCTGCTCTGGCGCGCCCTCTGCAATATTGGGTTGTAGTTTTTTGAGAGAGGTTGGCAGAGTAGAGGACTCGCTATGCCTATCCCGTCAACATTCTCATATGTCTCCCGTGCCCCTGCGCCCTGCGCATGCGTGATTTTGAATATTATTCACAACGACGCATATTGAATATGAACGATTGGAAATTCTCGACACGATTCTCTTCAATTGACTATTGCGATAATGATATTTTCATGTCTTGATTTATCTATGTATATATAGTCATTTCAGTTTTCATGTTCTCGAAATTAGTAGTCTTTCTGCAATGTGTGTGTTCATCCATCCTTATTTGTACGTGGTTCATAACGTTGTATGTTCTTATTTGTTTTGTTGTACTGAAGTTAATTGTTGTAAATGATGTCTTCAAACTCATGATGTGCTGATTTTGTTTGTCATTATTGGGTTTGAAACCCTGTGCAACCACTACCTGATAACTGGTGTTGTTCAAATGAATGTTTGTCGACAACGTTGTGTGTGAATGGGATACTATCATTATACCATTCATTGCGACAGTCGTAGAGAATGGTGAACTTATTAGTTCTTGCAAAGCCATGACAACTATTGATGTGCTTGATTATTTCAGGTGATGTTGAGCACCCAATAGAATGTCATTCAAATGGCCATGGCAATATGATTTTCCACCCTTCTTCACGTGAGTGAGGTTATGTGCGAATTTCATATTAGCTGGGGCATTCCTTTTTGGTGCTTGTGAAATTCATTGGCTTATTTCCAGTCTCCAGCAGACGTTAACTACTAGGGAGAAACAGTTGGAGGCGTGGGCTCGACTTGTCATCGATTACGCGCAGTTCAACAAATTGTACACTCTCGACGTCGCAGACGCTGCGGGATCGGAGCTATTTCACAACCCGAAGATTAATCGTGAGTTGGTCGTGATGATTTTGTATTATTTGTGTTTCATAGCCGTATGTTGTTTTAGTGTGAATTTTTTATTTGAATCAATATCAACTTTGAACATATATTTTCAGGTCGTCTCAACGCTGACGGAATCCAGGCAGTCTTTGACAATCTTGAAAAGAAGAGTTAGTTATCAATATATGTTTCTCTGAATATTACGAAATGTTTAAGAACACGTCGAGTGGCTAGAGGGTTCACTCGACAAGCGTCGTTGTCACGTGTACTGGCGTCAGCCTGACGAGTGGGGCGCTCTTATTTACGAGTGGGCCGTCAGCAACGGACTTCTCAACACACCTTGCACATTGTTTCAACTCACTCAGGACGACGACAACCAGAACGAGTGTATGCTTATTACACTGATGTACTGTTGCAACATTCTGTTTTTAGCGTTCTACGGTTTGGATAAGGAGGTTTTGCTGAAGTCATTGCGTAGTCTGGAGCAGCAGCGTCGTGCACAGCTCATTGGCATCGGAACCGACGCCGAAGGAGTCAAGTTTCTGCCTTAGTGCATATTGGTAGGAATATAACATTTTGGTGGAAATATAAAAAGTTCTTCAGTAAACAGTGTCAAAAAGAGGTCGAACATGTCAGCTGCAGTTGTATCTTCACCCGCGGTTCCCGTCGACATTGCTAGTACGGTAATTGGTACGTGGTTAGCTTTGTTTTAATTGAATTCTTCCAATAGTTCTTATGAAGTTCTTATTTTAAGGGTCTCATTCGTTCATGGAGTTCTCTGATGTGATTGCGGAGGGTGACACTGTGATTGTCTATGTCAACTATGGCAGTACGTATCCGGTGGTTGCGCGTCGTGGTCAGACTCTCACTATGCGTTATGGCGCACTGAGGCACGAGTTCATTATCGGAAAGAGGTAATTAAAACAGTTGAGCAGTTTTTTTTACATCTACGTGCCATTGTTTCTCTTAGATGGGGCAGTCGTGTCACGGCTACGGCAGGTTATGTCTATCTGCTTCGTCCTTCTTCCGAGCTGTGGACGCGAGCCTTACCTCGTCGTACCCAGATTCTCTACACTCCCGACGTGTCTCTCATTCTCTCCATGCTCGATGTCGCTCCTGGAAAGGTATTGCATTGTTACGATATCTATGAATGTTTAAACGTTTACAGAACATTTTCAGATCGTTTGCGAGAGCGGTACTGGCAGTGGAAGTCTTTCTCATGCGCTCGCTATGGCTGTCTTTCCATCAGGTCACATCTACACGCATGATATCGAGCCTACCAGGACAACTAAGGTTACTCAGGAGTTCGCTGTGAGTCGCTCTTATTATGTTTGTAAATTATATCAAATTTGTGTCACATTTCTTTTTAGGAACATGGCTTGTCTGATGTTACCACTGCGGTTGTGCGCAACGTTTGTGTGGATGGTTTCCACGTGAATGGAGAGGCAGATGCTGTGTTTCTCGATGTGCCGGCTCCGTGGGAAGCGGTCCGTCTGTTTATTATAGTTATATGCCGATCTTCTTTCATGTGGCTCGTAGGTCTTTTAAGAGAAATCTGGTCAAGATTAAAAAGTTGTGGGTCAAATAAGGGTAAAATTTTCATTTTGTGATTTCACCTCAAAATTCTCGCTACTGGAATAAGGGGTCATAAAATTGCTCAACCAAGATATGGGGCATAGAAGAAAGCCATACAGGGAAGGAAGAGTGGGTAAAGATGCGCAAGATCTCTTAGAAGCTCTCAAAACAATAATAAGATCATGATATTTTTGTTTTTTTTATCACTCGCTTTCAGGTGGAGTTTGCTGCTGCTGCTCTCTCGCGCAGCCGTGGTGGTCGCTTCGTGTCGTTTTCACCGTGTATTGAACAGGTGCAAAGGACTTGCGAGGCTATGCGTACAGCCGGATTCTGTCAGGTGGAGACGGTGGAGATTGTGCCTCGTTCGATGAAAGTTTGTGGAAAGCAATGATAATATGTGTTTCATTATTATTTCAGGTGGTCGATTTGCGCAGGCAGTCGCTTGCCTCGTTCAATGAAAACGGCGAGCAAGGTGCAGTTGACGGTGCGAGAAGCGGACGCGATCTGGCGAGCAAGAGGAAGCGTAAGGGCGACGACGAAGAAGATGCGACCGGAGAGGGCTGTGTCGCTACTGCTGCCGCTGCCATCACTTTCCCCCATACGCAGCCTACTCACACTGGATACCTCACCAGTTGCACCATGCTGCCCAGGGCTGATTGAATCTTGAACGCAGACACCGTTACCATGCTATATATTGGACAGCTGTAGGTTTAGTTATTCATGTTGCTGACATTCGTACTTCCTTTTTTGGGCACCTTTTTGCATTCAGTTTGTGTTCTTAGATTAGTTTTTATTGTCTTCATGTTTTTTTGCGTTTTTTTTGTGTTTTCATTTTGAATAAATGTGTTCGACCATGTATAGTTTTTGGTATTTTTCGAGATTTATTGGATTTCCAATGGTTACTTGATTGAACTCTCGATATTAATTATCAAGGTTTCATTGCATACCTTTTTAGGCATGATGGTGGTATGGCCACGAGCTGAACAGAAGAGATGATGAGGCTCGTACCAAGGTGAGCGTGTCACGGAACGAGACAGCGAAGTACGCGCTAGGAAGACTGTTGGTTCGTGAATTGGACACGCTTCATGATACTAACGCAACATTGGGTTTGTGATCATTAAAATCAGCCCTGCCACTCTCGTGTTTAGCCTGCCGAATGTATTGGGATCACTATCCTATCACTATCACCACCGACCCGCTCTCTCGCCTTGCGTATTCATTCGGATACGATATGACTACTCAGAATCTGGTTTGCGTGGCCATGATGATGTGACAGTGACTTGAATCGATCGATATCGATTCCCCAAGCACACTTGCTCGATAGCGCAGCCTTGTTGCTTCTACCCGACTGAAAGCGGCCGATGGCGAGCAGTAATATCGTCGCTAGTGATCTAATAATGCTCGACTTGAGTGGATAGCGGGTAGACTGGCCTTGCTAGCGCCGTTTCGTTCGAAAGATTGAAACACTCAAGACTTGTAGGGGTTTTAGAGACCCTTACGCTCTAATTCGTGGTTGTTCTCACTATCTCGTCACTGGCCGCTGAATGGCCTATAGATGGTGTGGCATTCCCCGATCGATTTGCGGACTGGTTCTCGTCTCTCATCGCTCTCATGAGAAGACGAACTGCCTCCATAGATTCATCTGCAATATTCTCTTATTTTACGATATATCGATGTAATGGTTGTCTGATGGGTGGTACGTCCCTTAGTGTATTCGTTCGACGGGGGTGGGGGGTGCAGTCGGCGAGCGGCGAACGAGGATCAGCTGTTGTGTGCAGAGACGAGATGACGAGAGCGCGTGAGTGCATGTAGGCAGAGACGCAGGGGGCGTCGATCGATAGCGTACACAGAGCGAGTGGGGCGCTGGTGTGGGAAGGGAGAGAGCGAGTGGGTCTGCGGCGGCAGTGGGTGCGGCGAGAGGGCTGTGTGCGGTGCTGTGTTGGGTTATCTGTCTGTCTTTATATCGAACTTACCAGTCACCAGCGTATGCTTTATTATTATTAATCTTCGCGGCATGTTTATGCAGTGTATTGACATTTGACATTCAATTATCATTACTACTCTTATTATTGAATTTGCATCATCACCCGTTCCCGTATTTTGTATGATTGTGCGTGGTGGTTGGCGCCAGTGATGTGTTCACATCCCGCCTCCTCTGCATATCTCGTCTCGACGCTTGTCACGCCCGCCTTGCTTCTCATCGCTCGATTAGCGCTCACCGATCACTGCCTGAATGGCAGTTTTATTCACGCACGCCCTTAGGTACAGTAACGGTATACTGCGTACACTGTACAACGTTATGTGGTTTACGGTGGCGTTTTCTTACACAGTATAGCTGCGGTGCGTCTCGTTCGCCTGCGTTATCACACTATCTGCTACCTACACCTAGTCTGGTCGCCGTTGTGCGCACTCACCTTCACTATTTTAACCTTTGTCTCTTGTCTCCTCAGTTTACGTATGCTGAGACGTTTTTATATTTATATTGAATTACGGAAATGTTTTCCTCGCCATTAGAATGATGTTAGTGAATGATTGATTGGCACCCTGTCTTTCTGAGCACCTGTCGATATTGGATATGAATAGGCGTGTTCCCGCTCATAGCCTCTATGCTAACCACAATGCATAGAATTTGGCCTTGGACGCAGGCTGTGGATGTCTGGAATTGATCGAATTGTGAGCTCACAGAGATAGTGTGGATAATCTCCCTCTGACCCGGTAGTGGTTAAGTGAGTGTGCGAGTGAGTAGGGGGTTTGTGGGAATATGGTCCCACCCAGTGTCTTATATGGTTCCACTGTTCTTCTTACCTGTTTAATCGTCTATTATGATCACACCTACAGACCTACCCACGTACGTTTCATATCTTCTCATTTTCATTTTCATTTGACTGTACTTTTTTTTGGTTGGAGCGCGCAGCGGCCTCGAGGTGAGCCGGCTGTGTGTGTGTGTGGGGGGGGGCAAGTGTGGGAGCGCTGCGAGCGCTGCTGCCTTGGTACCGGTCTGGTGTGTGTCGCCAAGGACCCGCGACAGACGTCCTCGAATGCAGCCGGCGCCCCTGTCCCTATGTGCCTCGCATGGCCTCGTCTGCCTCATTCTCATTTATTATAGTTCCTTAATTCGGTTTCTTATATGTCTAACAATAATTTTCAACGAGTTTAGCTGTTTAACGCCTTTTCTGATAACAGGTAATATTTGATTGGGTATGGAGTGAGTGGCTGGGTTGGCTCGCTCGCTGTTCGCTTGCTGGCTTAGTCGTTCGTCTGTCGCTAGTCGATTCGATCCACCCATTGCTCGTTTGCTTCTCGCATCTCGTTTCCCCTACATTCTCATCTCTTCTTGGTCGTCTTGCTCGTCGCGTTTTGCTCACATTCAGTTGCTTATTTTGGGTTTGGCTAGTACTTTCTTGTGCTCATTTTCTACCGTTTCTTATACTGATCTTACGTTGCGCCGTTATTTATCATGCTCGCTTTGTGTTGCTTGTGGATAATATGTAGTCATATGAGTCCGCATATCTGTGGGTAATCGGCTAGCTCTTCGTCTTCCGTGTATCTCGACTGCTGCCGGGATGCCGCTATCCTATCATGCCATCAGCCTCTTGCCTGCTATCGCGCCTCTATCTTCGCCTTCGCCCTGCTCCGCTTGCCTCGTCGCGCCGTTAGTGATGTTATCCGTAAATGGGGTCAGCGCGTCTCTCTCCGGTCATGTCCTCATCGCCTATGCTAATGTGAGGGCACGCGGCCGCCCTGCTGTGACCTCGCCTCATGAGGCGTCTGTATGGGGCTGCCATTGTACACTGGGTGCACACTGTTCTTGCTGACCCTCTGTGCCCTCTGCTCGCTCTTGTTCGAAACGCGCGCTGTTGATTGAGCGATGAGCTATCGACGAATTGTGCTCGCTTTTATGTCTTCATTTTAACCCCTATTAACTGATATTTCGTCAGTTCTCGGGAGCACTGTTTATTGAGCGGCGATGTGTGCTGTGCTGTGTGAGCGAGCTGTCTCTCTTCTCTTATTGATTGATCGATTTGTACACAGACTACGAGTGTGTACATAAACGCTGATCTATGGCGACGAATATGCACACTGCACACATTTGGCGATGCGTGAGTGTTTGTATGATGGGTCGAGAGGGTGGATGAGGGTGTGTTATGGTGAGAGACGGGGACGGGGGAGTGGGGTGTCGGTGCAGAGAGGGTCTTGCGTGTATGTCTCGCTCGCTCTGGCCTCTGGTATGTGTTCGCGGGTGCGACCGATTATCGATTAGTCTGAAGCTCGGTCGTATATTCGCCCTGGTCTACTCTGTGCTCTGTGACAGAGTAGACCAGGGCGACGGGGACGGGGGAGTGGGGTGTCGGTGGGGGAGTGGGGTGGAGGTAGTATCTAACAGCAAACAGGCAGCCCAACCGGGCGACGTACGGGCGCCGCGAATCAGCTGTTGCCGGGGGTTACTGACGCCCCGTTCGTGCGATCTGACTTTCCTTCTCGCTGCACGTCTTCTTCTCTCGTCCTTTTCTTCATCTCCTTTCCGTCCTCTTTCTGTCTTCTCGCTCTCGCTTTCGCATCGCATTCGCCGGCTGGTGAATGTTACGGCGGGCGCGCTTATAGCGTCCAGCCGGCATGTGTGCGCAATTTGAGCGCGCACCATGCATTCCATTCTACCACCCCCCACCCTTCCTCATCGTTCGTCTTCCCTACCCTGTGTTTATGTGTATTCATATCGCGGATTCTCTGTTTCTATTAGGCCACAGTTATTTTTAATTTCTAATCAATCAATATTCAATGTGAACACAGTATATACTTTTTATTGCATGAAACCATTCAATTATGCAGCGAAATTATCGTTGAAGGACGTGGGTTTAGCGGTTGTGGATAGTGAGTCTGCCGCTCTTTGCTTCCCTTCTTTTCTCACGCAGCCCCAGTCAGCCACTCTGTGCAGTGCAATGCATTGTGCAGTCTGCTCGTCGCTGTAAAATCTGTTCCTTTATGCTCTCGTATATCGATCGTTCTCTTTCTGCTGATCAATACATCCGACACCCCATTTTCTTATGTTTGATGAGTTCTGCTTTATAATCTGCATTGCGTCATTATATGAAAATGATGGCTTGTGAGTGCACTCATCTTATGATAGGCACCTGTTCGCGTTGATTTGAGATTATTATATTGCGTGGATGGAATGAAGGTGTGTAGCGTAGTATTGTTATTGTGTATTTGTAAGCTTGTGGTTACAGATGAATGTGCCGGTCGCAGGCTCGTCGGTGGCAGCGGCGACGGGGACGCCCCCCGCGTCTGCGCACATAGCTGCCATCGTGCCCCCGGCTGCCGCCGTGCCTCTCGATGTCGTATACCACCCCTACGCACACGCCCACGCCCACCCTCATCCCTCCATGTCTACCTGCCAGATGGTGAGTATCATATATTTGTACACATTTTTGACTCTTCACGAGTTTGCATATTCATTGTGTGAATTTAGGTTCCGGTGTGTCAGACGTGTTTGTATGCGTCTCCTCAGGTGCCGTGTCCGATGCACGCGACAAGCACACCACTCATCTACCAAGCGCCCATGCCGTCCTCATCCAATCATGCCAGGTAACATCCACTTGTTCTTTCTCCTCCGACCATCGTCATGCGAACTGCGTATATTTCAGTGCGACCCTGCCGGTTGGTCAGTTCTCGGCGAGCCAGTTGCTCGTCGATCAAGAACGTGCCCGCATGCGACTCCAGCAACAAGAACATCAGAGACAGCGTACCGAGCAAGTACAGCAGCAAGGCGCCAATCCTAACGCGGCCGCCATCGCGGTGGCCGAGCAGATCAGCCAGGCAGTGCAAACCTCGTCCCTCCCTCCCACACTCATGCCCTCGATGCGCTCGGTGACTATGCGTATGAAGCGGCCTGTTGCGGGGTCGACGGGAGAGCGGGAGCGAGCGCCCAAACTGCGGCGAGTGGCGTCTGCCGGCTCGCGGGAACAACTACTCGCCGAGGCTGCCCCCTCTACTTCGCAGTCTACGCTTTGTGCATGCGGCGCGCTGTTGACCGGAGGCCAGCAGTGTGCGGCGTGCATGGGGATGCAGGCTGTGCACCCGCCGTGCCAGTGCTCGCTCTGTCCCCATGCCGTCGCCGCGGCGGCCGTCGGTCTTGCCCTCCCCCCGCAGCATTGCCATCAACACGCACACTATCGCGTCGTCCCTCCTCAGCAACCCCACCCTCTCCCCACCAACACTCCCCAAGAACAGGTGGGACTTTTTTGTTTTATTTGTTATCCATTATGACACAATATGTTATCATTTATTGTCATTAACTGTGTTGCTTTAAGATTGGCGTGTCGGCTTCGCTGCCTCAGCCGCAACAACAGCAGGGCACGCAGACGGTGACGGGCTACTACCGCGCGCCTCCGCCGCCGCCTCCTCTCGCAGCGCAGCCTCCCGTTGCCGTACTCCCGCCTGCCAATGCATCCGATATGCTGGCACAGATGAGTGTGAGTCACCGAGACACTTCAGCCTCACCCTCACCCTCACCACGAACCTCATTCATCTCCTCACTCTCTCGTTTTAGGCTGCCCGTATCCGCTCATTCAACGATGCTTACTGGCAATCACAAATGATGGATGCGCAGAGTACTGTGAGTAACATTTACTTATATAGTTGTATGAGTATATGGTTTTCAATGTGTTGCAGTTGCAGGTGGCTCTGGCGCAGGCGGCTCAGCGTCAGATGGCGCTGCGTGCTGCCGCGGGAGGTCTTCCGCATCTGTTTGTCGTGCCCCGCTCTTTCCCGCTCTCAATGCAGAACAACGGACGCACCATCGAGCTGAACATGCTGGTGAACCTGGTGCCGGCAGAGGTGCTTGAGAGGAATGCGCTCGCCTCGCTCGAGAGACACCACGTGTTCGCTGCCGCAGCCGCCGCGGCCGCTCCTCCTTCGGAGCCGCAGCCGATCGGCGCGAGTGCGGCCGAGATCGAGAAGAACAGCCAGGTGATGGAGTACGTCAAGGACCCGCTGTTGCCCGAGAGCGAGATAGAGAAGTGCACTGTGTGTCTGTGCGAGCTGGAGACGGGCGAGAGGGTGCGAGAGCTGCACTGCACGCACCACTTCCATGCGGACTGCATCGACAGATGGCTGGGATACAACAAGAAGTGCCCAGTGTGCCGTGTCGACGCGGACCGCGCCAAGATCGTCGACTAGCCAGCCACTAGTCATCAACTATCCACCACCCCTTCCTTCTAGGTTATGCAATTGAGTCGCCACCCCATCGGGTCGTCTAATCATCACACATGCTCCCTTAAGAGGGCATTTTTTCTTGTTGTTCGCTTGTTCCGAGAGTTCTATGTTGTTCACTCTTTCGTGCTCGTTGCTCGTACTGTGGTGTGTGTACTGTGTGGTAGCGTTGTGCGGGCCGCTCGACCGCGTCTGTCGGCCGGCCCTTGTGCTTGTTCACTCTTCCTTCCCCTCTTCTCCTCTTCTCACAGTGCGCGTCTTCCTGTGGGGCGTCGCTCCCGTGTGCCTGCTGCCTGTCTCTCCTCTCATTCACTGTGCCGTGTACATGTCGCGTTCCAGAGCAACTCTACTTCTCCATAGAATATTTATGTATCATTTCAAGCAAGATTTTATATTGTTGTTGTCTCCTTTTCTGGATGTTGTCTTGGTTCGTTTCGCTCGATTGCAAAGCAAGTATAAATCATTTATGCTATTGTCGAAACGTGTGGTGGATGATGCTCTGAGAAGTTTTGATACTTTTTTGATATCTGTGGTGTTTCTCCTTTTCTTTGATGCTGAATGTTGAATACTTGTAGTGAACAAAATGGTCGAGGAGCTCGTTTCGAACCGCGGAATCCCCAAGATGGATGTTGTGGTGGGTGAGAAAAATAGTAGGCGACAGGCCGGGTGGAAGTGTTTGCTTGCGCGAACGGTTTTAGAATACTGTATTTGATTACTGTGTGGTAAATGTGCGGAACGGTGGCCGTTGCTGTGGTGGGTTGTTTATATAGCGGTGGTGTGTGCTTGGCGGTGACTGACAGACAGGCTTTGTCGATTTGTTAGTCGTCTAGAAATAGGAGGAGCGAATGGGCGGTTAGATGGAAGGAGGGGTCAATGGGGTCACTCCCGCAGGAGAGACGAGCACAAGGACAAATATAAGCATGTGTGCTTATTCGGACGAGTGAGCGGTGAGTGATGTGATGTGATGAGATGGAAAGTGAGTGGATGAGTAAGCTCTGTCTCTGGAGAAACGAAGACAAGAGGGGTTTTCTCTCTCCTTTCCGCCTGACCGGGATCGAAATTCGCAGACAGGGTTGCACAAGCCGGGCCGGTGTCTGCCCTCTTCTTAGCGATACGGGCGCCCGCTCGGCCAAGAGTCGCCGTGCACGCTGCACCCTCCCTGTCTACCGCGCTCTCTCGCCCCTTATCTGTCTGCTCCTCTTGCGATCGCGCGATGTATCGCTCGTATCTCGCTGCTGCGTATCGCGTGGCGGGCGTATCGCGTAGAGGGGGAGGCTGTCTGTGGCTGATGTCCTCTGCGGCAGGCATCGATTCGAGGCGGGGGGAGAGGAGAGGGGAAATTAGCATATTCGGGATGCGGATGCGGGCTGGCGGCGAGGGAATTGCGCGGCGTAGACCGAGGTCGACCGGTCGGGGTGCGCCAAACGGGGGGCCGACAGAAATATACGTACATATTTGAATGTGTTTTCAAACATACTCGGAGAAACGCCTACCGGCTCTCTCTTTCGCTCAATATATGGCGGAATGAGTTGCATCTCTGTAAATTCAATTAAAATTTTGCATAAATTCGGAAATTTTACCCTTGTTTACTTTACTTTTTGTATGATACTGTGATTGGTAATGTTTCATGACGACCCCTACTGGCATTCTCCTAGCTACTCACACTACTGAGAAGTCATATTTGTGTCTTGTATTTATACTGCATTTTGATAGTGTATAGGTTTTTTAAAGGTGTAGCGGAATGTCATCTAATGACGGCTTGGCATTTCCACGACTATGTATCTGCCACCCACTCCAAGAGATATGATAAGTACTAGTGGAAATGACAGGATGGAATTCGGACTGAATGCCTTGTTATTGGACGGATGCACAAGAATGTACAGCTATTCCGAGATGGTACGATTGAGGGCTGAGATGAGAGAGTTCGAAAGCATGAGGTCGAGTGGTTTATGGTTTCCGTATAGCGTCTTATTCGAAGTAGGGGAGGGGGTGAACGGTGAATATGGTAAATGCATTATTATGACTATTGTAGGAGGATGTGGCGGCGTTTCTGAAGCGTGAGGGTGACATCAGCGCGGAGGAGGGAGTCAAGAGGATGGAGGAGAGCTACAAGAAGTACAAGTACGTCGAGCAGGACATGATCCAGCAGAAGATCAAGTAAGTATAAGCCATGTTTAAGAAATTTACATTTCTGATATTAACGTGGGTTATTAGGATGTCAGAGAAGCTTCCGGAGTTCGAGGCGAGTCTCAAGATGATCAATGTGCTCATCGAGAAGAGGGTGAGTGATGACGCAAAGCAAATATGCGGGCAAATGGTTCCATATACCATGTCAGTTCCAATATCATATTTCATATCACTTTTGTTCCATTATCCATATCAGAGGTTATTTGTTGTATTTTAGGACAAGAATGAGAAGATTGAGACGACGTATCTGCTTGCAGAGGAAGTGTACACGAAGGCAGTCGTAAACGACCCTAGCAAGGTGAGCCACACTACAATTTTAACTGTACGCGAATTGTCGTCGGTTTTACGAGCGAGCGTTTTGCAAATTAAGCGCCATTAGGGTGTCTTGCCCGGCATGGTTTAAACGAAATAAATTGCAATGTGAAAAAGAATTCTCTAAAGACTATCGACCCCTCAAAATCTAGGAACTGTTCTGAAGTTTTTTTCCTGAAGGGAGTTTACAGTTTTCAAGCTTTCTCGTGACTGAAAAAATGACTGAAAATCATGGTAGCGATTCCATTATTACAGAAGCGAAATTCTGAAATAAGAGAAGCAGAAATCCTAGAAACCACTGTTACGCGAGTACTATCGACATCGATGCACACTAGAAGACAATTATGGTTCATTTGGATTGCGAATATCCTTTTTTTTTCTAAAATCAGGCCGCCAGATGATCGATTCGCGCTGTCAATGACAATCTATCATTCTGATCGATAGCGCTAAACGCGATGAAATTTTGTCAATAATTACTACTAGATGACTGTCGTACCGTGAACGAGGAAGGGGGATACCGTATACGCTGTGTAATGGGGCAGGTTGTGTAGGTTGTTGTGTGTTGCAGGTGTGCATCTGGCTGGGTGCCAATGTGATGGTGGAGTTCGAGCTGGAAAAAGCTAAGGAATTCATGGAGAAGAACTCCAACAAGATCAGCCAGGTACAGAATATTTATATTTATCAATTGATATTCATAATTTAATATTTCCGGCATTATGTGAAAGATCATAATTCAAACATCAATTATTATATCCGCTTATCCGCAACAACTTATGATGATTGATGCATATTTCGTTCAATAATAATCACTTTAAAGACGATACAAATTATTTATTGAATCTCTCACCGAAAGCGCCTATTGTTGTGTCTTACATCTTTTATCTCAGACTATGAGGTTGTGGCGTTTAGCGGCGATATTTCAATGTCAGCTGTTTGCTCGAATGCTTTGAGTTTTTGTCTATTATTTCACTTATTATTATCTGAAATATAAAAAGACAATCAATCAATCGTTTATCCGAAATCGTTATATCTGAATATGACAACATATTCACGATGATATGAAGCATATAGTAGTACCTAAGATGCTAGATGCATCTAATGCCGGGGAAAGACAGGAAGACTGACGAGGTTAGTGGCGAGAAGACGATACTTGAACATGATCGCTAATCATTCCTGGGCCATTAGAGTACCATTCTTGACGTGTAGAGCTCCGAGATTTCCTTTACTTTCATGCCAATTGGTATCTCCTCGCGCCATAGCTGCTTCTACACGAGGGTACTTCCCGCCGCCTCACTGGTTACTCGGGAAGGATTCTTGTCGATGACCGATCATTCGGCGGCGATGGGGTAAAATGAAGACCCGACCGCAAACCGCGGAGAAAAGAAGAAGAATAAGAAAAATACAAAGACAACATTATAGAACTAGGCTTTCTTAGCAGCAGAGTAGTGTAGCAGAGGCAAGTTATGCACTTTTGAAAGCGGCAATTTGTAAACTACGATACTGCGATACTGTAAATTGCGATATTGCGATACACGACACTGCGTATTAATATACTATCGATTCATGAAAAACTGATTGAAACACACATGAATCAAATGGCAATCCAATATCTCACCACAATCTCGAAAGTTTGCGGGAGGATTGAATTCACAACATTGTCATAATATCGCAGTATCGTATTAGTGAGTATCGCAGTATCGCAATTTACAATATCGTATTATCGTAGTTTACAAATGGCCTGTGAAGGCCGAGAACCAATCTGAATCTTGGTTCGCATTTTTCACTCAAAAGTTGAAATGCATTTTTAAAATATTTATTATGAATTGAAAAGCTCTATTGTGGCAAAACATTCAAAAAATTCGTCGATATGCTGTCGTGATTTGTTTCATAACCAGAATCAGAGGGTACACTACCTTTAATTAGTGTTAGAAAAGCCCGGAAAAAATAGCTGGTAAAATACGTGGTTGCATTTCAGGTTGTGAGTGAGCTGGATAACGAGTTGGCGTTCATGAAGGATCAAATCACGACTACTGAGGTGAACCTCGCTCACATCCACAACCATGGAGTCAAGGCCCGTGCCGGAGGAAAGGCATAGATAGACACAGCTCACCTCCCATCCCATCACACACAACATACAGGTAAAACTAATGTTTTTTTTTATATTACACTTTTGAATAAAGTATCATTTGTTTCAGATTGACCCTGCCTTCTCTCAACTGAGAATCGTTGTCTGATGTTTAGTCGAATTTTGCACACATGTTCCAATCTCATTCAGCTTCAACCGCGTTCTCCGGTCTCTTTCTTTTTGTTGTCCCTGTTTTGAAATGCTTGTTATAAAATATTTTATGGAAAAGTGTTGTGTGTGTGGAATGAAGTGAGGTGAGACGTAACATGTCGTTGAGATACCTGAGTGTCATTTTGATTTCCTTTCCCGTTCTTGCTATTAACTGTTAACACGCATGCGAACCTCGTGTTAACTATCCCTCCCTACCCCACTTTGTCGATTGGTCGATGCTTATGCGACATGGGAACGTTTTAACCTTCAGCTCCAATTTCTCGTTCTCCCCATTTTCTCTGTTCTCTTCCTTATTTGTGGAGTAGAAGTGCACTGAACCGGTTACGAAATTGACTGCATTTGAGTCATAACGCGTGATTCTATTCCTGGTTTGAACGCATTCTATGTTTACCTAAGTTGCTTTAGTTTACGTTTGTTATAGGTGAGGTTGGTTCACATTTATGGAGAATTCCAAAATCACTTCTCATTCCTTTTCTAAAATCTCACCTAGTTCCTTTTCCGAAACTACATTCCGAAATCACTCATCATGATTTGTTGTATCAATTTTTGTTGTCTTTCGGTTGCTTCCGTTGTGGACCTCCCGATATGAACATTCATCACAGGCGGTGCAATCTATGCATGACAGCGCAGCTATACTGCTGTTTATGGCGCAGCGATATTCGGGGGAGAGCCGTTCTCTCTTCTCTCCCTCTCTCTCCCCTCTCTCCGATGCGTTCGCATCGCGTCTCGCGCATTCATATGGGATTATGCGTGGCGGGGCCATATCGAAACAATCTCGCCGTCATTGACTGGATATGGATTACTGCGCAGTATACGCATTGATTGTAGTCGGTTTGCAGAGCCGGGTGATTGACTCGGATTGGTCTCCGATCTCGTGAGTAAGTAATGGGAGTGCAGTGGGAGTAAGAGAGGAGAGAGAGGGGAGGGAGTACAGAGAGTATGTCTTTCCTGTCCGCAGTCCGCATGTCGCTGTGGCGGTGACAGATGGTTTCTTCTCTCGTCTAGGTGGGTCGGGGATGGTTTTTTGGGTGGTGTGAGTAATGGAAGCGGGGGATGATTGGCGTGTGCTGTGTGTCTCTTGCATTGCCCTCTTCTTCTCTCGTCTTTTTGCCCTCCTTCGCCTCTATGCCGCGCGGGTTGAGAGTCGAGGCGAGGTCCCTCTTGTCTTCTCTTTCCCTTTCGCGCCTCTCCATATGTCCATGTGTGTTTTCGACGTTGTCGCGTTGTGATCTATCGATTCGTGTGATGTGCACCCGATATGAGAGTGAGAATAGAGGGTTTATTTGCGTCGTCGGTCGGCTCGCCTGTGCCTGCTCGGCCGGCAGACAATCGAGTTTTGAATTGTATTTGGACAGTGAGCGCAGACACGGTGGACGGTGTTCTCAACCCGCCACTCTACTATCCATTCGATCACAGTTTTCCCCGTGTTCTGTATGGGTTTCTCATGCCATCCTTTTTGTTTCACCAGCTCGATTAGGGGAGTGGCGGCTGTGTGATATCAGTAGCGTGATATCGTATCACTAGCGCGTTGATGCATCGTTTTTGACAGCTCGGATTGGTCTCCTCTTCATGTTGGGTATTACGTGTTATCGGTTATGCATATCAGGCATCGATCGGTGCGAAATCATGTGGTCTGTATGCGGTATTGAGGGTTCCGTTTCGCACTGGCTGGATTGTGGGGATTGATTGCTCTCCTCTCAAGCGATACGTCGTATTAGCTCAGTCAACTTATGTTCAATTGAGGATGAGTATGTGCTTCTAGAAATTACGTACATAGTTAATTATGTCTATTGGTAATAAATTTCAACGATAAATATGACAAGTTTTGAAAAAGTTGGTGATGCGTGATTAGTGGTTGCTGTGTGATTGCAGCGTGCACTCATCCTCTCCACCTCTCCTCTCCTCCACCTTGTGTGTTCTCTTGCGCGATCGTCACTCCCTCGCAGTCTGTCTCTCCTTTCCCCTCCCTTCTCGCTCGCCTATCCCTGTTTGCACACCTTTCACCAACGGTTCAATTTACATATAGATCGGTGTATGTGCTTTGTGCTCTCCTGGCTTCGTTCTGTTTCTGGGTATAAACCATTGGTCTTCTCTCGTTCGATCTCGATCTGCCTTGTGAATGAATCGTGTCGCAACTCTGAACTGGTCTGGATCTCTAGTTTCGCTTTCTCTGACTGCGCACTCGTCACTATTATGCGAGCGGGAGTGAGAGGATAGGGGGACTGACTGCATATAATTGTGTCACCCCTGATCATGTATGGTCTTCCCCCCTCTCACCCGGTGCGCGATGCGATGCGATTGTTGTAGTTTCGGGTGTGCGGCTCGTTAGATCCAGGTCATTGCGCACCCATCTCCTCGCCTCCATGTAGGCTTTGCTAGCATGCGTTTGTCATGTTATTCTACATGTCTTTTTATAGAGTGGGATATCACAAGACGGTCTGTTTTGGCTGTAGTGGAGAGTGGAGTGGATTTGAGAGGAGGAAGGAGGGTAAGGGACCAGCCCGAGGGATATACCCTCTTTCTTCTCACTGCTCTCTCCCTCTCTCTCTCTCTCTCTCTCTCTCTCTCTCTCTCTCTCCTCTAGTCCCGTCATTTGGGCGGGCGCATTTCACAAATGACCATAGTCCCATCGCACGCAATACGAATGACTCACCCGGCTTTTCAATGTTCACTGCCCACTAATGTTG
This sequence comes from Rhabditoides inermis, assembly GCA_963966185.1. Lineage (NCBI taxonomy): Eukaryota > Metazoa > Nematoda > Chromadorea > Rhabditida > Rhabditidae > Rhabditoides > Rhabditoides inermis. The sequence continues at coordinate 60,733 of CAWZYM010000035.1, read as the reverse complement.
CAAGTTGCAACCATAATATGGTCGATTGTATAGTGAAATCCGTTATAGACTATCGTGAATATTAGATTGTGAAATATGATACGTCGTCATGCATGTGTTTCCGCGTCTGTATGCAGGCTATGATGGCTGACAATGCAACTTGTCAGCAGTGGCTGGGCTGACTGATGGCTCCATATCTATCCAGTCATTCTCTCTTCTCTTTTTATTCTTTCCCTTCTTCTTCTTTATCTCGCTTGCTCCCGCCCCATAAAGTGAATCAGCCCCCGGCAGTCATTTCATCTATGCCCAGCTGTTGCCCTCTTGGATTTGCATTCTATCCCTCTCGGAAGTCGTCTTTCCGGTATGCCGTGAGTACTCTCTAGGTGTACGGGGTGAATGCGAATCGAATATTGTTTGTGTGACTTTCGAATTCTAAGGTCGTCTGTCGGTTGGCTAATCTCTCTAATAGCTTTCGATTGGACACTGCATGCTGGGCAGCAGGGAAGAGGGTGCGGGGGAAGGGGGGCATGTGACGGCTGCGCCTAGCAACGTGCGTGTCTCCCTCGTCCCTAGCCGCGCCTCTTCCTTCTCCTCTTGTTGTTATTGTTGTTGTGGATGTTGGTTGCGCTTCGTCCTCGGGTCCCTGCGGTGGGTACTTGAAAGAAGGGAGTCGGGTGGTTTGTGTGTTGCGCTGCTCCCTTGTCTCTTCTCTCTCTCTCTCTCTCTCTCTCTCTCTCTCTCTCTCTCACCCTCACAACAGAGGGAGACGGTTTGCATGGCGAGAACCCGAAAAAGCGCTCTGACATTTGAGAATTGAATGAGACGCTGCGAGGGAGGAGGAAAGGGGGAAGGACGATTGCTTGTTTCGGATGTAGCTGTTCTTGGCGTTTTCGTCGAGCGGTGTTCCATTACTTGAACGACAGGTGTTCTATTCTCCTAGATTCGTCCAACAGACGATTGCGACTACTGTTTGTATCTCGTGACATTGTTTGCGTGTCTTATTCGATTAAATCACTATTGATACCATCTTCACTTTCAGGGCGTAATTTTGTATGCTGTGACGATTTGTGAAGACGGGCGATTGTATTGCTACTTCTACTTATTATTGATTATATTCACTGATTCGACTCTCCGTCGAACACACTAATCCACATATATGGCGGCCGTGACTACTGCACAGGTACTAACTTACTCCAGTCGCTCAATTGTACACTGTTGGTTTGAGGCCGAAGTGCGCGCAGGCAATGTGGCGGCTATGATAAACCGTCTCAGCAAGGACTTATCCAACAACCGACCGCCCATCTCTGTTCACGATGGACGGAAGTGTGAGTATTATACATTTTCTTTCGTTGCTTTGCTTGTTGATAATATGCTATGTGCTGAGTGAATCGTTTCCGCCGGGCGAGTGAGGGGGATGACTCAGCCAAGTGCGTTGTGTGTATCGAGAGTGAGAGAGTGCGTGGGACGAGCATTCCCGAGCAGGCATTATGCTCTTGCATGCTCTTGTCCCTTCCATCCTAGTCTCTCCTCGTCTTCCATAACGGGCCCGACTGACCCATGATTGTGTAACTCGATATTCGCGCAGTTTGCAGTATTCGGTGTCACCCGCCCTCATTCCCGCTTTCCGGCAGCTATCCCCCATTTTGTCGCTCCCTTTCTGCGCCAACCAGTATAGATTTGCGGTAGGTAATGCTTCGTTGTCCGCTTTTTAAGCACGTGATCTATTCGCTATATGATTGCTACGTTGTTTTCTTCACTTGCTATTGCCCTGTTATAGTCCGTTTGGACTGTTGCTCTGTTTGCGAGTGTGCCTCTTTCTCTCTCCTTTGGCCGGCTGATGTTGGCTAATCAGCTGAGATCAGCTGATGGCTGTCTCTTCTCGCGGCTGCACCCTCCTCTTTCGGCCCGCTCTCTCGCCACTCTCTCACTGCGCGGCGAGAGTTGGTTGCATTGTCGCGCACCGCTCGCTCCATTCCTTATCGATTGTGAGTGAGTGGGGCAGTGTACTCTTGCACCTATTCGCTCCCCCAATCGGTTCTCCTTCCGCCCGTCACCCCCCATGTCCCCGATGATTCATTGACTCACTCGCCAGGTGTCTGTTCACTGGCCACTGGCCACTGCCTCTCCACTCCATGTGTCAGTCCCTCCCTCTCTCGTGCTAGGTGGAATAGTGATGAGTGGTTGATGTGTGCATGTTTGCATACACATGATACGCAGCCGCATCGCCTCTTCTATCTCCGTACCTCTCCCCTCTCCTCTCCTTTCCCCACGCCACGCGCTTCCTTTTTTATGTGTATGCGAATTGTGGTTGGTTGAATGGAATCGATGGTGTGTGGTATTGTTTCTGGTGCGTGACGTTAGAGTATGTCTATTCTCGACTGACCACCATGTGTCATTCTTTCACTCTCTGTCGTGCTCGTTGATTCACGTATTCTGTTTTGGAATCGGGCATGTTCCTTTGAGGGGATTTGCCCATTGAATAGAACGGGGTAGATTGGAGGAGAGTGAGAAAGGAGAGGAGGGAAGGGAGAGGGGGCAATGGAGGACGGGAGTCTCGCCCTATTCTCGCCCTCCCTCTATGGCCTATATTCCGATGAATCCCCGTCCCGTCTGTGTTGTCACTTGCTACTATCCCTTCCCGTTCCCCGTGTCTCATGTCGTTGTTTCAGCTCTGATGAGCAGGTCTCACCCCTCTTCCGCTTCTTCCACTGCGGGCTCGTCTTCTGTCGGCCAGTCTGCCGTCGCCCAATTCCCCTACGCAGCACAGCAGCCAGATGAGCTCACTCTCGAAAAGGACGACATCATAGAGGTATGTATCTGATACATCCATTGATACAACATGTGAGTCTCTTCGTGCTTATCACAATTGTTATCACTGTGTTCTGCAGTTCTGCTGATTAGCCACATTCCAGTTGTTATGACTTGTTTTGCATGGCTGCTGGAATGGGTGAATGAAGGGGGTAGATTGTTGCCCGACGACGACTGTGGAGTGTAATGAAATGGAGGGATTGATGGATCGAGTATGACATGGTGTTTCAGATAGTGGAGGAAGTGGAGGATGGGTGGAATCGTGGTCGTCATCTGCGCACTGGCAGAACTGGACTCTACCCTACTAACTTCACCGCCGCTAAACGTGCGTGATCACAACACTTCGGCCGAGTGTGTGTATGTGTGTATTTTAATTATGTGTTATTTCAGTGACAGTGTCTTCATCGAAGGACACTTCTCGCGACTCGTCTCAACCCTCCCATCCCGCAACTCCGTCTCCCGTCGAGGAGCGACCGAAGAGACTGTCTGCTGTGCATATGCCGCCCGCGAGTGGAGGGGCAGAGGGCCAGCCAGAGGCGATCCAGCGCACTCCCTCTGCCACCGCACCCACCACCACCACATTCCCCGTCAAGAAGGACGAGTCAAAGCCCAAGGGTGAGTCGGCACTCGGAACAGAGGAGGAGGGGCCGATGAAAAGGATGTGGAAGTGGACATTGTCATTTCAGAGATGGCTCGCGTTCTCTTTGTCTATTCCCCGCAACATGAGGATGAGTTGGCACTTCCGGAGGTACATCGAATTGAATTTTATTTGTGCCATTGTTTTGTTGGCATGTATATCCGTTTCAGGTGGGTGCTCTGATAGAGATTGTGCGCAAGGACTGCGGGGATCCGGGGTGGTTCGAGGGAGAACTGAACGGCAGGAGGGGACTGTTCCCCGACAACTTCGTCGAGCTGGTCAAGCTGCCGTCGTCCACTTCCGGCAGCCACTCGCCGCCCAAACCGGAGAAGGCGCAGCTCAAGGCCCCCCTGCCGGCGCCGGGCGCGGCGTCCATCGTGCCCCCGCAGGTGCCTGCCAAGCCGTCCAAGCCCCTCCTCCCCTCCTCCTCCACCTCCACTCCTTCATCCACTCCCGCCCAGCAGTCGCCCCCGCTACCTGCCAAGCCGATCTCCACATTCGCCGCACTCAAGAACAACATTGCACAGGTGGGTAGATTGTAATGTTTTCAAACTGTTAGTCTTGTTTCAGGGTCTAGTTATCAAGGCCCCCGGAGACGCTCCTCCCGTTCTCTCCAAATCGACTACTTCCCTAGTGGAACCGGTAGGACCGACTCTGGAAGAGAAGGAGGAGGCAGAGAGCGTGGGACAACTCACGCATATCACCAAGGTATCACCAAGGTGTTGGTCTTGCCCTGTTGCAGTCGTTGTATTGCAGGGTCGCCCCCGACAAGCCGCCGGCCGTCGTCCGGTCAGCATGGTGGCTCTGAAAAAGAAGGCGTCCATCGAGAACCTGCTAGATGATTCTCCCACGGCCCCCGCCCCCACAGTCCCCGCCCCCTCCGCCATGAGTCAGTCTGTGTTCGCGCCGTCCACCTCCCCCAAGCACTCTGCCAAGCCGTCTGCTGTCAAGGAGAGTGTGGCGATGCGTCCCCTCCACCCCCCGACCTCCTCCATTTTCGCCTCGTCGGCTCTCGCAAAACCCACCCCCACCCACGTGGTGAACGGCCACTCGGAGGGAGAGTGGGTGAGCCGACGGGAGTACAACGCCCTTCTCGACAAGGTGGCGGCTCTCGAGGCGCGCCTCGCAGCCCTGGAGAGGCGGTGAAGCCTCGGTGGTCGGTGCGAGATCACGTTCGTGTTGTGAGTCAATCTACGGTGCCCGAGTGCTCGGCCGTCGACGGCCAGTCCATGCCAGTCATCCCATCCCACCCCCTCTCTTCTCTCATCTCCCCTCTTCTCTTCTCTTCTCTTCTCGCCTTCTGCTCATACGACCGCCCTCTAACATGCACTCCCTGTGTGCGATCGTGCCTCGTCTGCTTCCGCTCTCACCCTATTGTATATTACTATACATTATGATGTTCATATTATAGTAAATGTATTTATCGAGTCGTTGTGTTTTGTTGGAGATCAAAATAGAGTGGTTGCGGAATGGAATTTGAATGCGCACTTGCATGTCATATCATTTGTTTATCATCATTCGACTGTCGGTCTCTCTCAGGAATGGCGATTCGAATGTGCGAGTGTGTGGGTGTGGGTGGGATAAGATGCGGCGTGTGTGCTCGGCCGCTCCATTCGTCGCCCGTGGGACGCGATGGCGAGCCAGGTGCCGAGCCGCGCCAAGATCGCCGAGAATGCCAAGAAGGAGGTAGCCCCTCTCTCCCCTCCCCTCCCCCTTCCCCTTCTCTGCAGGTGGAGAAGTGGGTGCGACGCTGTCTGGACAAGGGCGTGGAGAACCTGCGCATGGAGTTCCTGGAGGTGAAGCGCTACGTGCCGGCCGGCATGTGCTGCGACACTTTCAAGAAGCACCAGGAGGCGGGCAGGAACAGGTGGGCAGGCGAGGCAGGGAGGGGAGACGGGGCCGTGCAGGTACCAGGACGTGCCCTGCCAGGACAAGGGACGCATCGTCCTCAAGCCGCCCGCCCCCGTCGACTACATCCACGCCAACTACGTCGCCACACCCGTCTCCGACAAGCGATTCATCTGCGCACAGGTGCATATCTATCTGTTATCGATTGAATATCGATTGATTTGTGTTGTAGGGCCCGCTGGACTGCACTGTGGCCGACTTCTGGTACATGATTGTGCAGGAGGGCACGGACTCTATCATCATGCTGTGCAACGTGATCGAGAAGGGAGTGTGGAAGTGCGCGCAGTACTGGCCGGAGAACTGCGGCGAGACGATGAAGTTCGACAACGACAAGATCAGCGTGACTGTCAAGGAGAAGAGGAGCATGACTCCGGACGAGACGACTGTGGTGGTGTCTGTGCTGGACGTGAAGTGGAAGGAGGACGGCAAGGACATGTCCCGCGAGGTGCGCCACTTCCAATGGCAGGACTGGCCGGATCGCGGAGTGCCGCCCTGCCGTCTCACCTCCACTGTCAGTCCCCCTCTCCCCCTTCTCCACTCACTCCCTGCCTAGGAGCTGCTGTCTCGCGTGCGCGGATCGAAGCAGCCCATCGTCGTTCACTGTTCTGCCGGCATCGGAAGGACCGGGACTATCGTCGCCGTCGAGTACATCCTCGAGCGCCTTCAGAAGGGACTCGAGACCGTCAACATGGATGTCCTTCTCAAGGAACTCCGCGACCAGCGCCCCTACACCATCCAGAACGACATGGTCCGGCGTATCCACTAGCTCCGCCTCGCTGACCACGCCCCTTTTCAGCAGTACCTCTACACTCACCGTGTCATGTTGTGCTACTTCTTCGAGAAGTACAAGCACGAGGCTCTCCAGAAGCCCGACATGCAGGTACCTATAGAGTATCGATTTGATTCCTGACTGAATCGATTGATTGCAGGCAAAGTACAAGCAGTTCGTTGTGGAGTACGACAAGGCTACCACCTAATGGACCACCGGCTGCCACTGACCCAAACCAGTTCAATCTATGCATCAATCAATAGCAAGCAATTCAATTCCGCCCCCTCCCTTACATCTCTAGCGTGTGATGCCTTGAATAAATATGCGACTGCTTCTCCCATCATTCATTTATGTACACGTATATCACACACCTCGTGGCCAAAGCAAAACACAGTTCCTATCTAGGCTATTATGAAAGTGAACAGGCGATAGAAGTCTGCGGGGGTAAAGCTGTGTTTGCGGTGTCACATGATGTGTGTGGGGGCACTGCCCTCGTTGAGGTACTTGTCGTAGAACTGTCGGGTCGCCTCCACCATGAGCTCTTGTGTGCACTCGGGGGTCGAGCCCACCACTCGCGCCGGGCTGCCTGCGATCAGTGAGAAGGGAGGGAAGACAGAGTCCGGGGCAAGCACCGACCCATCCACCACACGACAACACTCCTGCAACGGCCACTCCGTCCTCTCCTCACCCCCTTACTCGCTTGCCTTTATCACACAGCTCTTCCCCACCACCACGTTCTTTCCAATGTGAACGTAGGCTGAGATCTGCGCAGCCAGAATCACGCAGTCCTGTAATCGACTCATCCTCCCCGTCTCCCATTCCAGCCCACCTCTTCGATCAACACATGGTCTCCTATGTGAACGGGGAAGAACGAGTTGCCCTTGCTGAACTTCTTGTACGACGGCCGCACGATCTGAAACACCCGTCTACTCTCTCTCTCTCTCTCTCTCTCAGTCCTCTCGCCCCCACCGTCCTCTCTCCGATAATACAGTACTTTCCAGCGCGAATGGCGCACAGATCTCCGCGAAGCATCACGTCTTTCATGATGATGGACTGAAAAGGGAATACATTCATCCCTCAATTTATGTTTCTCTCACCTTTCCATTGATTACTATGTTCTGAGTTCCGCAGAGGGCTGCCGCCTTGAATATCTTGTTTCCACTGCTCGTCTCCACATACTCCTCTTTCTTATACGTGATCACTCCCAACTCCATCTGAAAAAGACAACACCACACTTTTAAGACTGTCATTACAACTAGGTATCACAGCGGATGTCGTTACCGCAATACAATCTAACTTAATTTTAGACAACCTTCAATAAATTATTTATTTCTTATTACAAAACAAAAAAGATATGCAGAGCTTCTTTACAAGTTGGACGCAGTATAAAACGTAAAACTAGAATAATATAAGAGATTACGTGGACTGGATAGCTTCGCAGGGACAAACGGGGGAAGGGAGCACTCATGTATGATACACAACGGGTCAAGGGAGCGGAGTGATTAAGATTAAGGCTCTTCTGGGTGGACTCGGAGAACGAAGGAGAAGGAGAAGGGAAAAGAGTAGTAACCATTGGACAACACAACAAGTCATGTGGGTGGAGAAGAAATAAATACATACGAGAGAAGAGAAAGAGAAGAGAGAAGAGAGAGGAGCAGCACTCACAACCAGGCAGGGCGGAGAGGAGAGGAGAGGGAAGAAAGGAGAGGGCTTATGTGAGCGCGCCGAAGACGGGGTTGTGACGGCAGATGGAGGGACCACGCTCCATGTACTCTGCCTTGGTGTGAGACACCTGGTAGAACTCGGCCTGCAAGGGAGAGAGATGAGATGAGAGAGGAGGGGCCATGGGGGCGTACCGTCGACGCGAGCATGGATCCTCCGAACCACACGGCGTACCGCTGCATCTTGTGCGACACGACCTGCACGTCGATCGGCTTCGACTGAAACGCACCCAGTCATCCATGATAGGGAACATGGAGAGGAGGCAGTGTCACCTTGTGGGTTCCCCCGGAGAGTGCCTCGCTGTGCGCGAGTCGCTGGTCAGAGATGCGCTTGATGTCGCGCTGCATGCGTCGCGCAAAGTCCTACAATCACCATATCACCACGGCTTCAGTTCAGATACAAGAAAAGCACCTTGAACATGGTGGATCCTCCCGACAGCACAATGTTCTCGTACAGACCACGACGCACGTCAATCGGACACGCCTTCAATCATGGATGGATTGCTTGAAGTTTTAGTCAACATGAAACTAGGCTCACCTGGATGACATTGTCGACAGTCTCCGAGATAGGAACCGTGAAGTCAGAGTTACAGAACTGAAAACCGACATCATACATACTGCATTGGCATCTCGCTCACCTCCGGATGGAAGAATATCTCGGGTCCGAGGAACCTCTCGTATCCCACATCGATCTTGAACGGCTTCTTGTCGTGGCTGTTGATGCCCTCGTAGATCTTCATCCACTTGGATCCATCCTATAACATACACATGAAAACATATAAACGAAAATATGTACTCACGGTGTCATACTTGGTGAACTCCTTGAGGATATCGGGGCACACGTAGCAGTACCGTTCCTGCAATCATATCATGTACCCGTGTACGTGACTTCCCTGCCTACCTTGATGAGCTTGGCGACCTCGTAGCTCTGGTCGGAGGGGATCGTCGGCTCGCGTTCTCTCAACAGCTGCTGGATGAAGTACGTGATGTCACGGCCGGCAATAGGAATGTGTTTGATGCAAGAGCTGAAACACATCTCATCATTTCAATTCGTTACATCCCTTCAACTTCACTTACCCTATCACGTATCCCTCGGCAACAGGGATGCAGTGAGTAACTCCATCTCCACTGTCCACAACCTAGAACATTCAATTATAGCCCGTGCATATTTTTGTGAAAGAATGTTGTTCCCTCTAAACAAACAATAAGACTTTCCCTACCCTAGACATTCATAGGCGCTAAGCTCTAAGCCTTTGATTACCCCCCTCACGCAAGACACACCATGGTATATCGATCAATATTCCGCGAGATACAATAAACGTTAAACAAATATATTCTTACTTTACCACAAATGTAAACAAATAATCAATAGCACGAACGAGTCCGGTGAGGGAGCGCTGGTTGACGTCGCGGCTCTGCCAACTCGCAGCCAGAGCCAGCACAGCCTGCACAGCTACAACATACAAGTTAAAAAAACAATATTTCAAAAAAAAAGTAGTGGTACACGTACCTATGTACAGTCCAGGTACGTTGAACGACTCGAACATGATCTCGGCGGTGAACTCGCGATTCTCGGGTGTGTTGAGGGGCGGCTCCGTCTATGACACGCACATCCATCCATACTCATCCCTGCGCACTCACCAGCAGGAAGAAGTGGTCCTCGGGCTCGGCGCGGAGATACTTGAAAATGCACTGCTCCCAGAACCGCTCCATCAGGTCCCAGTCTTCCACGATACCATGACGGATTGGGTACTGGAGAGGTGTGATCAGTATTATCATGACCGCAATTGCATCAATGCCTGCCTACCTTGACGGAGTAGTTGGCGGCGGCGGGGCTGAGCGCCTCGTCTCCGATGAAGAAGTCGAGGTCGTCGATGCGTCCCGCCTGGTTCCACCGCAGAGCCGCCGAGTTGGACGAGGCAACGCCTTTGTCTTTCACAGCAATCGCTGAAAGGTTGAATATAACAGTACAGTATTATCCGACTGTAAAATACATTTATTCATCCAGTAAAAACTAGAAAACAACGATGACTCACTGGAAGGGATGATGAAGTTGGGCTCGCTGTTGCCTGCATATCCCAGCTTCGTATACCTAAAACAAATATATTTAGCTATTACATTTAAAATGATATTAGATAATTCCAATGTTGTATTGCATAAACAACAACAACAACAAAAACGATTACAGAGAAACGCTTACCCGGTTCCATTGTCAATGACGCACGCCGGGAGTCGGCCGGCCATTTTGACGATTGACTCGCTGAAACTCAATCATAAAGTGGAGCTTTTAGAATATAAAACTACAATAACAACAACAACGAAAAAACAACGATAACTACAGCTGGTCAAAAATGGGCGGAGCTTGTGATTCATAAAAATAGTTCAATCGTGTCGAGACCACATGCCAAAGAGCGTTCGAAATTTGTATTAAATCGTGTATTTTCCATATAAAACCGAATTTTTTTTTTAGATCACCTTATATTCATCGAGAATACTGAAAAAGAATACGGATCAAATGAACTCACTACCACAATATATATTCCAAAGAAAGATATTTTAAAATATTTATCTTTCATTGCATCAATCAGTGAGAATTCAAATCATAATACTCATTCACAAGGCACACATACAATTAATACAGTCAAACAATAAATACATAAATATAACTTGTGAGGAGACGATGTTATTAGATTAGATGAGTGCGGTCTCGTATTCCAGACCGAATTTCTCCATCTCATCTGTGTTGATGCGGAACACACCTGAAAGGACGAAGTGATGGGAGGAGTGGGAAGAATCCCCGAACCAGGGGGGGGGGGGTGGGAAGGGGAGTGGCATACCTCGGTCTCCCCAGTGGCTTCCGAATGAGTTGACGGCGAGCCAGTGCTGGCTGCCGTCCTCCTCGTGGCCCCAGCCAATCAATCGAACCACGTGCCAGTACACCACACGCTCATTGAAGTTCTCCTTCGGGTACGGGCGGAACACGCCTGAACGAAGGAGACGGTGAGGGACGGAAGAAGGGAGCTAGGCACATACCACTGTGGTAGTGGAGGAACTCTTCGGTGACAGGGAACGCCATAGTGGTCGGACCTGACAGATAGATCTCCTTCATCAACACGGTCCTGATCTGATCGAGGCTGAGGGGAGACGCGGCAGTCTCGTTCAGATGCCCGATGATCGTTGGCACCTGTGCAATCGAGTGGTATTGCATTGCATCGAAGACTACTAGAGCTCCTCACCTTCTGCCTCTCCTTTCCATCTTCTGACACGGTCATCGAGCGAGGGTACATCGAGTACGCGATAGAGGCTAATGTATCGATTTATTGATCAGATGACTTTGAGTGGAACTCACCAAAGTGCTTATCCGAGTCATACTCGTTCTGGTAGTATATGTTCTGGCACTTGCGAACACACTTCCTATTCTCCTCTCCGCTGGGGAAGGTGGATGGGGAACAGGGCACACCACACTGCAGGTCGAATGAGTACGGACGGCAGCCGTCTCGTCCTCCTGAAATCAACATCTCGCTCTCTCTCTCTCCCTCCCTCTCTCTCTCCCTCTCTCTCTCTCTCTCTCCCCTCTCTCTCTCTCTCTCCTACCGGTGACGAGTCCCTCGTTGACCCAGTAGGTGAGTGCCTTGAGAGGGTCTCCTCCATAGCAGTTCCCGCACACCTCACAGCATCCCAGCACGTCTTCTTCGGAGAAGAGGCTCTTGTATGTGCCATTCGACTGGATACACGCTCTGTCAGAGGCCACTCCCATAGAGGCGACAGCCTGCAATGGACACGTGATATGTGTAGGAGGAGAGTGCGCGACTCACGTAGCAGCTGCCGCACCCTCCCTGGTTGGGTACATTGGAGATGGAGGGGCAGTGGGGCCAGCGCACGCGCGCGTCGAACTCCTTCGGAAGATCCTCGTCTTTCATCTCTGTCAGCTCCCTGCATCACACATTCTATTCCCTTCCCCATCCTCTTTCCCTTACTTGATATGGTTCTTCATCTTGTCCGAATCGAAGAACTTCTTCAGGTAGTCCAGCTGTTCCTTCACCAGCGTCGAATTTCGTGTGTACTTGAATCCATACGACTTGTTCTTCACACCAAACTTGTTGAACTTGGCCTGAACAATGGATAAGAAACTACTCTCCTATCAACCGTCTCCACCTTCCACGTGCTTTCCTTGTTGTCGTTGACAGCTCGGATGAGTTTCCTCAGATAGTCCCGGTTCACTCTGGCAGTCTCAGACGTCGTGTACGACTGGTAGAAGACGTACACCGCCAGACCGACCACCATCAGACCTGAGAGACACTGCTCCACTGTTCTTCCGCTAATCCAACTCACCGATGAGTGTGGCTACGACGATGAGGAGAAGGAGCAGTCTGCTCCGCTCCCTCCCTCGGCTGCTCCTCGACTCACCGTCCTCCGACGGAACACCCGTCTTCTCAGACACTGGCATCGCGGCTGCAATGGGAGGATGCATTGCAAGAGGAGGGGTAATGAAGGGATGTGAGAGGTAGCACGAGAGAGAGAGAGAGAGAGAGAGAGAGAGATGAGACAGTATACATGCATGTCTGGGCCAGCATTAGCAATCATAATCCTCTTGAAAGTGCCGTGAATTCGCAAATCTTTTATGCAACAAGACACAAACAAAACAAGCAAACGGGAGAGGGGAGTCGGAATGATCAAGAACAGTGACTGTGGAGAGTGATCAAGTGCGCCCTCAATATCGCATCCGGACTGCCCGCTCGCCTCAGGGCAGGTCCCTTTCCCCTCTCTCTCTACACTCTCTCTCACTTGTCTGTGCTCTCTCGCGCCGGTTCAAATCTGTCATCGGTGAACACACAGTCCTCTGACAACCAGGTAGTCCACTCACACACTCTCACACCCAACACACACAAACAAACAATCAGCACCCTTAGTGTCAAAAATTGAACGGGGAGAGAGAACATATCCGGATGTCCGGCAGGAGAAGGAGCAGGAGAAGGAGAAGGAGCAGGCAGTGGGTGGGAAAAGACAAAGGGAGCGGCACTCAAGGGATGAGCAAAAAATGGGATTCCTCGAGGAGGGTTGGGATAAATCAAGTGACAAGAGCCCAGAATAAATATTCCGCAATGAAAACAGCACAAGTTACTTCCAGTGAGGATCACGAGTCAATCAAATGGAGAAAGAAGGAGGAGAAGGAACAGTGGGAGAAGTGAGAAAATGAGTGGAGGGGAGGAAACAAGGGGCTCCGGTTACTCGGCCTAGACGCTATCAGACGAGAGAGTATTCGGTTTCGCCCCGAGGGTCACTCGAATCAGTCGAAAAAAAGAAGGAGCAGTGATAGAGAAGAGATGAAACGGGGAAGGAGAAAGGGGGAAGCGGAGGCACATTGCCAAATAATTGCAACGATCAGATAAGCGACGGCCTTCAGGAAAAGCAAGTGAGGCAGAGATACCTGGATAGAGAGAGAGAGAAGGGGGGTAGGCATTTCCCCCCACTTTTCCATGTGTCCCGTGAAAAGTTGGAAAGGTGAATGCGCGTTTTGTAAAGGTTTGAAAGAGAAAATTGCCCCACTGTTTCGAAGACACTCGCGCTTGGTGAGCCATCCACTTACTGCATATCCGTGCTCGCGGAGTCAAATCTGCACCGGGTTTACAATGATTTTGCGCATGTAGGAATTTAACGATTTTAGGACAAAAGTGGCATACGTAAGAGTTAGTTTCGTGCATATAGGGGTTTTCAAAGGTCCTCTACACAATTGTAGTAATGGCGTTGCAAATTTAGACAGTGAAAGGACCATGACCTTAACTTGTGTTGATTTGGTGGTTTTTGAAGATCTTACTTGAATTCCGTGTTCTAATGACATAATACTGAAACAAGTTCCGAACTAAGTAGTTGTTATATAAAAGCAAAATGGGTATACAAGTAGTACTCGTAACGCTACTTCTAATTCCCAGTTCGGGCAGCACTGCCACTGGAGCAATGCCGTGTCACAATACAATCCGGGTTCAGCGGCAACAAGAGTAACGACAAACTTGCGGTGTGAATGAAATCAGTGTCAAAACTTTTTTATCAATGCTCATGTCCGTATCGGTGGAACTATGTCTCATCAATCGACGACTACACCAAGTCTGGCCTATTTGCGATCTCTTCACAACGTTATGAAGTTCAGTAAAAACGCAGCTAAATTTTTCTTCCGATTTTCGTCTTCCTTATGTATAAACCAACGTCTACCCGTCTATGATAGTTCAGATTATCAGAAAGTGTTTTGTCAAAACTTTTTGATTAACAATATAAAGAAAATACCCCCACTTCAAAGTGGGGCAAATTTCCTTTTTTGAACATCAGGTGGGGGGATATTCCTTTTTGTAGCATGCATGAAAAGTGGGGGGAAATTCCTACCCCCGAGAGAGAGAGAGAGAGAGAGAGAGAGTTGCCCTGGGCGCTGGGACATGAGAGCCGCAGGCGTGAACACCGTCTATCAGTCAATATATCACCTCCGCGCCGCTGCTCAATCACTCTGTCTCACTGTGAGGGGGAAGAGGTTACACCTTCCCCACTCATTCACTCACTACTACACGCAAGTTCAACATATCAGATCAGCTCTCTTCACTATGTGTGAGTGATAATCTGCGAGTGGTGGGGGATAGAGCGGCGGTTGCAAACATCAGCCACACGACAGTTTCATTCCCTCCTCTCGCCGCCAAACAAAAGGCGAATCGCAAATGCCCTCCGGTCGAAATGGAGACTTATCACAGATCGTCACACACAGAAATAGAATTGACGGTTATAAAAATGAAATCAAGCCCACCATATCTGCCGCGTCGCCTCGTAGATGCAGAATCAGACATCTCTCATTCCATCTACAACAGCAATAATAGTTTTAAAACATATCATAAATTAAATACAACGCACTTTACAATAAACGTGAATTGCGCACATAAGAATGTTTGTTGTTTGCATAGCGGCTGACCGGCTGACCGCGTGTGAGAGAGCAGAGAGAAGCGGATCGATAGGTGAATAGGGACATGCAAGGGGAACACCTGGACAGGAATTGACAAAAACATTGTATTCATATCAATGCGAAACATAACAACAATATGTCAATAACAACGATATATCACAAAAAGAATAATGCGCGAACCAACAAATAAACAACACGCATAAAAATAGACACCTAAATACAATACTGTACACTATACAATTATATACACGTAGATCTACTCTCATTGTTGCTACCTATTTTCATTCTGTACATATTCATAGAAGTAGAGGTACACCTCGAAATCCTCTATCTGGCTATTCCACTGGTAGGGAGACAGGGGACGGTCCTCTCCCTCCAGCGAAGACACAGACAACACATCGTGGAAATCGGACTGAAGAGAGGCGATGTGGGATGTGGAGAGAGAGAGGAGTTCCGGATACACTCACCGGCAGAAGCCAGTCCTCCTCATCGATGTGCGGGTCAGAAGGAGCGGGGGTGGAATCGCACGCCACATCGTCGACGGGAGAAGAGGGAGCCTCCTGAACGGGAGTGTCACGGGAGGGACTCACCTTGGGGGAACAGCCGTGGATGCGATGCCTCGACAGAGCAGTCCTGCCCAGTCGCCGACCACAGCCCAGAGGACACGTGCGTTTCTGAAGGGGGAGACGATCGAAAGAGAGAGAGAGCCCATACCTCATTGTTGTTCTTGCTGATCGTCCGGTTGATGTTGGATGGAGTCCTCTCGGGTGCGGGGGAGACCGCAGCGGGAGCCATGGCGAATCCTGGAGTGATACATACTAATCCGGTCCTCTCCTTTTGTACTCACTCACTCCGTCACGCGCCGAGCATGTAGGAGTGTGCCAGTGGCGGCGTTGATTGTAAACGCTCCTTGCCTGGAGACAATTCCTTTGACGCCGCATCTCACGGCTGCCCTCCGGATACGAGTTTACGAAAGTACGAGCGAATGATAAGCGATGGAGAGATCAAAGCACGCCTCCGACACAAACATGGAGAGTAACCCTTGCAAAAACATATAACTTTTTATCTCATAAATTATGCCATAATTACATAAATATCTCTGTAAACATGCTTGCATCACTCCTCCGCTACCTCCTCATCCACATAGTCCTCGTCCCTATCCTCCTCCGAGACCCTCTTCTTCGCCTCCACCTAGAAGAGTACGGTGGAAATGGAAGACGATGAACAAGACACAGGGACATGTATATGCATACCTTGTGTGACTTCTGGTGGAAGACGAACGAAATGGCTCCACAGTCGTACACGGCCCGCAGCACAGAGTCTGCCAGCTGCAAACACACCGTCCCATCCCCCCTCCTCTCGCACACTTGCCTTGTTGCCCTTGTGGCTGGAGTGGAACCAGTGCGAGAGGTCGGATGCGCAGTCTGCCTCCACCGGAGGATCCACTGACTCCACTCCCGCCACGCAGCGACGACACTTGAGACTGAAGAGGGGAGAGATGAGTGACAGAAGATGAGAGAGGGGGAGGGACTCACGTGTCGTGTGTATCGGAGGCGATGTCGTTCTTGAGCTTGAATAGCTCCTTGAGCTGTTCCTGTGAGAAGTGGCGGGCCACGTCCTGCCCCGCGTCAACCACACACGACGACAGCGCCTTCTTGTGCGTCTGCCGCTGGAACATCTTCTCCTCGATCGAACCCGTCTGAAAGAACACACATGTATCCAGCCCCTGCTGCTCGTCACACACGGCCAGCAGTCTGTAGATGAAGCACGTCTTCTTCTGTCCGTCTCGCCACACGCGAGCCATCGCCTGGTCGTCGTTGGCGGGGTTCCAGTCGGGATCGAACATCACCAGTCTGAAGACAATAGAGAGAAAGATGGAAGAGGACCGACCGGTTAGCTCCGATAAGGTTCAGTCCACAGCCGCCGGCCTTGGAAGAGAGGAGGAAGATGAACTCGGTGCCCTTCAATCTATGATTAGTATGACGCGATGATAGATACACTTGCCTCGGGGTCGTTGAATCGCTCGACGATCTTCGCACGCTGCTTGATACTCATCGAGCCATCGAGACGCACGAAGCCATAGCCACGCAGACGACACAGCTGTACACTCCTCTCTCTCTCTCTCTCTCTCTCTCTCTCTCTCTCCTCTCTCTCTCACCTCCACGAACTGGTCGATGGTCTGTGTGTAGTTGGAGACGAGGACGAACTTGTCAGTGGATGTCTTTCGAGTGACAGCGAGTAGATAGTCGAGTACTCGCATCTTGCCAGAGTGAGCCGGGTCGACGCGAGAGAAGCCAGACGGGAACAGAGACAGTGCGTCTGCAACAAGGAGTACACTACACTGGAGTACACTGGCCACGGTACCTCTGTACCGGTTGTCGGGCTTCTGCATCTCCTCGTAGACGAGGAACGGATGGTTGCACAGCTTCTTGAGGTGAGTGATGAAGGAGAGCGCGGACGCGCCACCGCCCGCATCCTGTAACACACTAATAGAGAGGAAGAAGGAGGAGGAGGTGGTGGGACTGGCCTTGGCCCTGCCCGCGTCCCTGTCCTTCTTCTCGATAGCGATCAGCTTCTCGTACAGATTCCTCTGCAGGTCCGTCATACGACAGCAGATGATGTGCTCGTACTTCACCTATAGTCAACAGAATAAGAACTCAATGCGGGAAGTACACATACCGGCAGGTACTTGGTGAGTAGGACGCTGGTCCTCCGGATGATGCACCTGTTGACGAGGGCGGCCATCTCCTTGGTCGCCTCCTCTCCCTTCTTCACATCCGCGTCCGTCGCCGCCCCGTCCCGCCCACGCAAAATCACGTTCTCGAACTTCTTCTTGAACTCGCTCGCAGTGCCCAGCAGACCCGGATTCACAAAGTTGACCAGGCTGCAATCAATCTCTGTCCCTCTCAACTGACTCTTTCCCTACCTGTAGTACTCCAGCAGGTCATTCTGGATGGGAGTACCCGAGATGAGTACCCTCCGCACGCACTGCAGACCGTTCAGCGCCTGGTAAGTCAGGTTGTCGCTGTTCTTCAGACGGTGACCCTGCAAGCATTTACATCAGTTCATCGTCTCAATACTACCGAACGCAGTACCTCATCGCAGATGACCATTCCGACGGGTTTGGAGTGGAGGATGGCTGAGTATATGCGGAACGTCTCATAGGAGACGATGAGGACGGGGGAAGCAGCTCGGACACGCGAGTCGGACATGTACGCGTCTACAAGAGACATGGTACGAGGAAAAGAGGAGATATGGGACTGACTGAGTCTGGTGGTGATTTCCTGCTTGGTGCCCGAGTCGAGAGTGAGGCAATTGAGCCGAGCGCCCAGCCACTTCTTGATCTCCTTGTCCCAGTTCTACAACGACTCATAGAAATCTCCCCCTCCCCTTCTCACAACACCTTGACGAGACTGCTGGGGCAGACGATGATGACCTTAGAGAAGGCGGGACCGCACTGGGGAGATTGACGGAGCAGAGTCCACAGTAGAGAGATGCACTGAAGGGTCTTACCCAGACCCATCTCGTCCGCCTACAATACAGTGGGTCACGAGAGAGAGAGAGGAGACAGAGGGGAAGAGGGGAGAGGGAGATGGAGAGGGAGATAGAGAGAGAAGGAGAGAGAAAGAGGGGGAGAGGGAAAGAGATGCTGACCATGATGCACCCGTGGAATCCGTCGATGTTTGCTCCTGTGACGCAGTCGTACATGAACTTGACCCCCTCTCTTTGATGGGGACGCAGGATCGCACCCAACACGGGATCTACTACCACGTGCACCTATAGAAGAGAGAGAGGTAGAGGAGATGGGATGATAAGCACACCTTCTTGTCCTCCTTTTTCATCCGCATCTCTTCCTCGACACTCATTTGCGGGGGTGCATAGAGGACAAGCGCGTTCTCGGCGTATGGATCGAACAGCGACATCTTCACACTGCTCCGAGCCAAGCCCAGACTCCGACCCGATACTACACGCATCGATTGGAAAGGAATGAAGGACTCACATTGGTATCCGGGGATGGGGATGGTGAAGGGACGGGAAAGAAGGATGCGGATGATCGACTCGTGGTCATTGCCAGCGAACACAGACTGCAGACTGGACAGCATATGCGAGATGTCAGCAACAGCTAGAAATACCTGTATCTTGGAGACGCACTCCTGTCGCAGAGGACTCATCAACTCAGTCTGGTCTGTTTCGAAAGCCACTGGCTGAAACGTAAACTTCGCAGGTATTCACAACTGCGATCTACCGGTGGGAGCTCCTTGGTCTTGCGGCGCTTCGGACGCGTGCTATCCGGAGTCGCATTCTCACTCACACTCCGAGTAAACGGACTGCGAAACGGAGTGGATACCTAGATGCACTATGTGATAAAATAATAGGTAGTGAGGACCTTGGGTGATTGTGTGGAGTCGCTGTTGGCGCGAGAGGTGCCAGTCATGCCCAGACTACGTTGGCGTTTCGAAGTGGGAGTCGACGTAGTGGTGGTGGTGACGAGAGACGAAGTGGGTACAACAACTGGACGAGGAGTCGACGGCTCCTTCACCTTCTTTCTCTCTCTTACATCTTCGTCCTCGTCGTCGAGCTCGATCGTATCCGTATCACCATATTTCAACAAATCGGCCATGCTGAACACGTATAATAAATAGTACACTATTGGGAAATGCAAACTTATTCACCTATATCACTCGCAAAAAACATCGAAACATTATAAAATCGAAATAGAAAAACAATTTCGCGCGCAAATTAAACTTTCAAAAATGAATTAGTGTTCTGTGGTGCATAGTGAAACACGCGTTTTTCGAGTTGCATTTACCACTGCTTGAGTACACCGAATCTAGCGTCATCCATATACGGACCGTTTCCTATCCATATTTTCCTTGATTTGTCTACACATCTTCACCAATCCATGGGTAAGTCCTTTTTATCTTTGTCCAGTTTATTATAAACATTTCAATGGATAAGAAAGTGCAAATTGAATAACTGGGACCGCTCCCTTCCCTTGAATTTTTGAAGCTTGAGGAGAGTCTGTTTTGAAGTTATTATAATATATTTAGATCCTCGCATGAACTCTACGGCGTACGGCTACGTGGGCAACATGGCAGCGCCGACGCAGCCGACGCCCGCCCCGCAGATGGGCTACCAAGCCACGTCCGCCACCTACGCCCAGGCCCCACCCGCACAGCAGCCGCAACCCGGATACGCACAGGTACGTGGGTATAGTGTCTATTTATTCATGTAGAAGGAAGTGATATGTCGTATATTTGCTTATATATGATTAGCAGGCAGCGGCGGCGGGGTATGCGGCGGCTCTTCAGCAGGTGCAGCAGGCGACTGCCAACTACGCCACGGCCCTCCATCAACAGCCCGCGCCTTCTCCCGCCCTCCAGCAACAACAACAGCAACAGCCTCTCACCAGCGTCGTATGTTTTTTTCAATTGTAGTTTGACATATCACTACAACTGTTTGTAGGTGAGCCAGATCTATCAGCAGCGACCGACGTTCGGTGAGGATGGCAAGGGTCTGCCCTATTCGGCCCTACTCGACAAGTGAGAAACGGTTTTGTGTGTGTTTGTGTTGTTAAAATCTCATGTACCTTGCGCATAATTGATCTTCTATAGAAGTTTTGTTTAGGTGCGCGGATTCCCGCAACCAGGACATCAGCTACGATACGAGTAGCAAAGACCCGGTCATGATGCGGTAAGCGATAGCCACTGTCTTCATAATGTACCATATTTGCATTGCAGTGCTCGTGTGTTCATCGGCAACCTGCAGAAGACCCCGGTGACTCGGGAGGACTTGATCGACCTGTTCCGTCCGATGGGCAACCTGCTGGCGCTCACCTTCTTCAAGGGATACGCATTCGTGCAGTTCGCGGACGCCAAGGACGCCGACTATGCTGTGCAGCAGTTGGATGGCAAGCGGTGGAAGGGAACAGTCATCAGTGAGTTGGCAAATGATACCAACTGTATAGACCACATCAGCAAAGCGAAACTAAGCAGTATCTTTCCTTTCTGTTTCTTCTTTTTTTTTCCATTTCCATACCATTTCCATTTTTCAATTTCAGTTTAAAACTGTTTTGTTATTGATTGATTTTCATCATGTTCAATTACACCATTTTTGGAGTTTCTCTGGATTTACAGTTTCTTCGCTGGGCGCAAGCTTTTTTCTCGTTTGACTGACGCTGACGCATTGCAAAGTTTGATAGTTTTGCTCTTCTCGTTTTTTTCCTGATTAAGATATTTTTTCTAACATCAGGTTGTTATCTTGTTTATATTTCAGATGTTCATCTCGCTCTGCTAGGAAAGGAAGGGTAAATCGTTTATTGTTTATATTTTTGAGTTTTTTTCTTGTTTATTTTTCCCTATAAAGATGAACAGTTTTGTAGATGTCATAATAAACTTATGCATGTGTTGCAAATATCTTTCAAATAGGATTTCAAATATCAAAAGTTCTGTTCTTTTTCAGTCGGAAGCGTCCGAATGTGCACGTGGACTCGTATGGAATAGTGACCAAGCTCTCCAAGTATGAGTGAGTGGATCGATGGGGAACTTTGTACGCATGGTTGCTTTGCAGTTCTGTGCAGTCTGGCTACTACCAGGGCAAGGCGAAGGAGGATCCGTATGGGGCGGGAGGAGGAGAGGACGACGACACGGCAGCACAGAACAAGAAGAACAGGTACGGAGAAGGAAAGGCGACAGGGGTGATGGTTGTACATGCAGGCACTACGCGATCGACGACACGACGAGGAGCGAGGAGCTGTTCGACACTGGCATGGCCGACACTCTCATCTGCGGAGGGTGCCGCTTCGTCACCTGCGACTTCGAGCAGTACAGGGACCATCGAGTCAACGGATGCGGAAAGCACAAGGACCCCAGTGAGTAAAATGCTTGTGCTAACTTTATCTACTTTTTGTTATGATAATGAATTGGTTCTGAACGCGTGATGTAGTGGTTAGGGATACTCGCAGTTCGCTGTACTAGGTGACTAGGTCGCGGTTTCGATCTCCTGTACCCTCCCCCCAAGGCGTATGAGGTATAACTGTAACAATGCGATAAATTCTTATAGGCAGCATTTTGCTTAGAACCGCTTTATTGCGAAAATCTGTGTAAGATTCCTTAGAAAGTGACTAGGCTATGATATCGTGTTCATGTGATAGTCATGCTTTTCCAGCCCACTCATTGAATTGTGCTTAGCCGAACCGGATGTGCTCAAGTGTGCCTCGTGCCACGAGAGGTTCAACTCGGCGTGGGCTCTCATGGTACACCTGACCGACTTCCATCGCATGATGCTGTACACTGCGGAGAAGAAGGAGGACAGGGAGCCGGTGGAGGAGCAGAATGGAGGAGGGGGAGGAGCGAAGCCGCCCCACGAGGGTGAGTGGGATAAGAGAGGGGACATTGAGGGAGGTGTGATTGTAGAGCCGAAGCCGTCGTTCACTCCCATGCCCACTTCGTACAAGGTCGGCCAGCCAGTCAACCAGTATGGACAGGAGGTGGGTGGAGGGGAGACATGTGCAAATGGTCGGTGGTCAGCTATCACAGTACACTTCCGCTGTCTTGGTGTGTGCGGAGAGAGAGAGAGAGAGAGAGAAGTGAGTGGAAAGGGAATAAAACATTGACTGGTCTTGTTGTAGGAGAGGCAGAGCGAGGAGAGGCAGCAGCAGCAGCAGGGGGGTGAGTACGTGGCGACTATCGGAGACAAGCAGCCGGAGCAGCCCGCTCCCATCCCCATCGAGGCAGTCCAGGCCATCCAGGCCATCCAGTCTATCCAGGCCATCTCCTCCTCCGCCGCCCCCGTACCCGTCCACATTCACGCCGACCAGGTCAGTCCACCGCGTATTGATTGGATTATCGATTGATTGCAGGAGCAGATTTCGGCTGAGTCCGACCACACTGAGGAGAACCAGGAGTAGAGACATGCTAGGCGTGCCAATCCCATGATGATCTTATTGACTTACATGTATGGTTTCTTGGTTTCGTGGCTGGAGCTTATTTTGAAATATATTATGCAGTCGTGTCTGTAAACTGTAAACAGTGTGTTCTCTAATAATTGTAATAAAGTGTTTTCCGGATATATTTGGATCGATGTTGAAATTTTGAATTGTTTTCTGCAATAACGATACCTGTCAATCTACCACTTCCTTGGTTACTGATTTCGAGTAGGTTAGTTTGCTCACAATGTTGAATAGAGAGTAACTTGTCGGTTGAGAGATCGGTTTGTGTTCACTTGGGACCTTGCGCAAATTTTTACGAGCGCAATAAAGTTGATTTAGGGTAGAGTGTTTGCCAAAGAGGGTCTCGATCTGGTTTGGAATGGAATTGAGAGGAGGGGTGGCCGGCCTATCACATATTGAAATGAGTATCAGCAGTCCTGTTTATGCCCGTTTATGGGATCGGCTCAGTGGTGCGGCCATCCCCAACCGATGCTCACCGATGATTATTTGGACTGTACTGACTCACTGTCTGTGAAGCGACCTTTGTGGTGCACGGGGCAAATGCCTGTGACCGCGCAGTGAGAGTGTAATAGCAGACATGGTTCGGCACGCCTGTCCACTCTCTCACTCCCAGATCCCCTGCTTGCCACACATGTCACCTTTCACTATCCGCTCACTTTGTGTTCGTGTTCTCGAATCTTTTCGCTTTGATTCGACGTTGTCTTGCTTTTCGAATCGCTGTCTGATCTGGTATGTTCTGTGTGTTGTCTAGTGATATTGGATACATTGAAGTGAGAGAGATTGGAGAGATGTTCTCTCGTGTGTCTGTCTGCAACATACACCCATACGAACACTGATCCGCTCTCCCTAGATGCTATCAGCTGCGCATATTGCCGGCCAGCCTTGCTGGTCCGTTCGCATTGTCTGTCTGTCTTCTCATACCGTGCACTCTACTGACTCACTTGATCGAATTTATTTGTTTGTCTCGCCTCCGTGATTATGTGTGGGTGGCTACTTATCTGCCGGAGCAGTTTCACCCCGCCGCATTATTCCCTCCATCCGTATGCTCTCCTGAACCTTTTCATTCCACTCCGAATTTCAGACCGATCGATTGTTGCATCGATTGCTCGTCGACCTTGGATAGTGAATGATCGTCGCAGACGGAGGCAACGCCGTCTACATACAGCCAAGCGTCGTCGATCCGGGATAACGGTTCGAAGATGACGGTGGATAATAACGAATGCCGTATTTCAGCTTCATATGGTGCACAGGTCTACTGGAGTGAAACGAGACGAAGATGGCTGATCGACGCGCGGCAGTGAGTGGTTGTTGTTGTACTTGTGTTGTCATCCACAGCAGTGTTTACTTGTGATAAGTGCGTGCGTGTGAATAGTGCACTCTATCCATCCCCGTTTTGGGGCTCTCGATAGATATTTGATTGCTTTTGCTAACTGGTGGCAGATGATCGATAGTCGTCTCGCATCCCATCTAGATATTTTATCCTGCAGCCCACACACAAGTCGCACCCCACATTTTCTTTTCTTTTTTGTACATTTGGTTCGTGTTAGCTAAGGTCTTATTAGAGAGGGCGCGCAGCGCCCTCTCTCTTGGGTTAAAATAAGGCTCGCGCCAGAATTTTCAAGTAGCGATATCCAAAGGACATGTTAGCAACAATGTGAAGTCTTCCAATTTATGTTAGTTAGATTCGCACGGTTCCATAGGGCAGATCACTAATTGACGGCATCTTTGTATCTTTTCTCCGAAAGAAGTTATGAGCGATCTCGCACTCGCACTAGGCGAAAGGCCAGCGTGTGGGTGGGTGTCGTTTCCAGTCACGCTAGCTGATAGCTAGCCCTCTGCTGGCGGGCGAGCGCGAGAGCACGCGAGAGAGCACGCTGTTTGGAGAGAGACAGATGTACTTTGGTGGCTGCGATCAGTAGGAATTTAGTAAGGGGAGAGAGAAAGAGAGAACGAGAGAACGAGAGAACGAGAGAACGAGAGAACGAGAGAACGATATAACGAGAGAAAAGGAGAAAAAGAGAGGAGGGAAGGAGGGAAGGAGAGACGGAGAGAACGAGAGAACGAGAGAACGAGAGAAGGATAGAAAGAGAGAACGAGAGAACGAGAGAACCAGAGAAAGAGAGAAAGATATAAAAAGAGAACGAGAGAGCTAGAGAACGAGAGAAAGAGAGAAAGGGAGAAGGAGGGAAGGAGGGATGGAGAGAAGAAGAGAAGGATAGAAAGAGAGAACGAGAGAACTAGAGAACGAAAGAAAGAGAGAAAGAGATAAAGAGAGAACGAGAGAAAGCGAGAACGATATAACGAGAGAATTAGAGAACGAGAGAAAGAGAGAATGGGAGGAGGAGGGAAGGAGGGAAGGAGAGAAAGAGAGAAAGAGAGAACGAGAAAACGAGAAAACGAGAGAAAGAGAAAACGAGAGAAAGAGAGAACGATATAACGAGAGAGCTAGAGAACGAGAGAAAGAGAGAAAGGGAGAAGGAGGGAAGGAGGGATGGAGAGAAGAAGAGAAGGAGAGAAGGAGAGAACTAGAGAAAAAAGAGAAAGAGAGAAAGAGAGAAATAGAGAAAGAGAGAAAGAGAGAAAGAGAGAAAGAGAGAAAGAGAGAAAGAGAGAAAGAGAGAAAGAGAGAAAGAGAGAAAGAGAGAAAGAGAGAAAGAGAGAAAGAGAGAAAGAGATAATGAGAGAACGAGAGAAAGAGAAACCGATAGAAAGAGAAAACGAGTGAAAGAGAGAACGATATAACGAGAGAACTAGAGAACGAGAGAAAGAGAGAAAGTGAGAAGGCGGGAAGGAGGGAAGGAAAGAAGGAGAGAACGAGACAACGAGAGAACGAGACAACGAGACAACGAGACAACGAGAGAACGAGAGAACGAGAAAACGAGAGCACGAGAGAACGAGAAAAAGAGAGAACGATATAACGATATAACGAGAGAAATAGAGAACGAGAGAAAGAGAGAAAGAGAGAAGGAGAGAAGGAGGGAAGGAGAGACGGAGAGAACGAGAGAACGAGAGAACGAGAGAACGAGAGAAGGATAGAAAGAGAGAACGAGATAAAGAGAGAACGAGAGAACGAGAGAACGAGAGAACGAGAAAACAAGAGAAAGAGAGAACAAGAGAAAGAGAGAACGAAAGAAAGAGAGAACGATATAACTAGAGAACGAGAGAACGAGAGAAAGAGAGAAGGAGGGTGGTAGGAGGGAAGGAGGGAAGAAGAGAAGGAGAGACGGAGAGACGGAGAAAACGAGAGAACGAGAGAACGAGAGAACGAGAGAACGAGAGAACGAGAGAAAGAGAGAAAGAGAGAAAGAGAGAAAGAGAGAACGAGAGAAAGAGAGAACTGGAGAACTAGAGAAAAAGAGAAAGGGAGAAGGAGGGAAGGAGGGAAGGAGAGAAGAAGAGAAGGAGACACGCGAGAACGAGAGAACGAGAGAACGAGAGAACGAGAGAACGAGAGAAAGAGAAAACGAAATAACGAGAGAACTAGATAACGAGAGAACGAGAGAACGAGAGAAAGAGAGAAAGGGAGAAGGGGGGAAGGAGGGAAGGAGAGAAGGAGAGACGGAGAGACGGAGAGAACGAGAGAACGAGAGAACGAGAGAACGAGAGAACGAGAGAAAGAGAGAACGAGAGAAAGAGAGAAAAGAGAGAAAAGAGAGAACGAGAGAAAGAGAGAAAAGAGAGAAAGGGAGAAAGAGAGAACGAGAGAACGAGAGAACTAGAGAACGAGAGAAAGAGAGAAAGGGATAACGAGAGAACGAGAGAAAGAGAGAACGAGAGAAAGAGAGAACGAGAGAAAGAGAGAAGGAAAGAAGGAGGGAAGGAGGGAAGGAGGGAAGGAGAGGAGGAGAGGAGGAGAGAAGGGGAGAAGGAGAGAAGGAGGGAAGGAATGGGAGGAGAGAAGGAGGAAAGGAGAGGAGGAGAGAAGGAAAGAAGGAGAGAAGGAGGGAAGGAATGGAAGGAGAGAACGAGAGAACGAGAAAATATCGAAAAAATTTGAAATGAAATTGATGAAATAATGAGAGAAGAACATGTTACATGTATGAAGACGAGAGAGAAAATTTCTATGAAATTCAACAAAAGGACATATATTATCTTTTAAAAGTACTTCCGTAAAAAGTGTTGTTTGTGTTAACCTGATTCAAGAAAAGCGCATGCATATATTATTAATTTTCGAAAAATCAAATCGTAAACACCTGAACATGAAAACTAACACAAACTTGCTCTTTCAAAACGTTGAATAATTTTTGAATAATTAATGTTGAATAATTCCATGTTTTGTTTTTTTTGACATTTATACCTGAAACATTGAGTCAAACAACATCACGAATAACATTTTATTTTACTGATAAACCATAAATAATAAACCGCAAAAAACACTAAATAAACAAAACAATCGTATTATTCTGAATGTTACGTGTAACTATTCTATATTCGTTTGAAAGAGCAAGTTTGTGTTAGTTTTCATGTTCAGGTGTTTACGATTTGATTTTTCGAAAATTAATAATATATGCATGCGCTTTTCTTGAATCAGGTTAACACAAACAACACTTTTTACGGAAGTACTTTTAAAAGATAATAGATGGACTGTGTCAGGTATTTCGAAAGGAGATGCAAAACAAACACATCTCTCGTGGTTTTGGAGAGAATGAGAGGTAGAGAAGATATGGAGAGAGAGAGAGAGAGAGAGAGAGAGAGAGAGAGAGAGAGGCAGTGCTGTTGAGTCTTGAGTGTTCGAACTTCTCTACTTCTCGCTAATACGCGTTGCATTTGCTTGCGCGTACGTTCTATCTGTTGTTCGTCATGCGTGTGTTCTCAGGTTCTCACTATGTGTATGGAGTATCGATTGAGTGGAATACGCCCTGCCGATTGTATAAACCTATGCGGAATGATCCGTGTTTTGTGAGGGATGTTCTAAGATGCACTTCTACCCACTTCCACCTTTTTCTGCCGAAATCTCTTCTGATAAGGAGTGTCGATTCTATCGCAGAAGCTGATAGTGATTCAACTGATATCAGAAATATTTCAGGAAATCCCTTTCAAAAACCATTTTCAAATCCCAATGACCAGCTATACGTCTCACGTTACTTCCGTTTGTGAAGTTGCGCTTTGTGAATTATTTTCCATTTGAGTTGCGGTTTTCGAAAACGGGTCTCTGATAGCAGAGTTGGGCATCATCAATTTATGATCTCACACTCATGTTCAGGAAGCGACGAGAGACAGAGAAAGAGAGAGAATATGAGCGAGAGAGAGAGAGAGAGAAGGTGGAAGAGGGGAGGCTGTGTGCAATTGTGTCGTTCGTCTTCTGTCCCACAGACCATCATCTATGTCTTCCATGCTTCTGCAATCATCATCTGCATTATTGACAAATTGCTGTCGTGTTCATGTTGCATCTGCGCGCTTTTGACGTGATGTTTTCAATTTCAAGACAACTGCGAGTCTGATCATTGTATTCTGGCTTTCCGAATTGCGTGTGTGTGTGTGAGAGAGAGAAAGAGAGAGTGGGAGAGGGAGAGGGAGGTAATGAATGCGACAACACGTTGACTCACTCGAGTGGCGACAGTGAGAAGTGAGATGAAGAGCGAGAGTGAGAAGAGTGCAACAATGGGACTACACATTCTCTCCTAAATGTTATGTGATATATGTAGTATTACGTGCTGTGTTGCAGGCGCGCATTTTGTTCGCAGACGGGGGAGAGGGTTCCACTTCCACTTCCACGGACCACTCCCACGTCTCGGCCGACACCCACAGAAAGAAGGAGGAGGAGACGCCAAAAGGCGCAGACCGAGCAGGTATGTCTATCACTCTAGCCGTTGATTGTGATGTGTGGTTGTTGAGGTGCGAGTGCGTCTGTGAATCGACCGTCTCAGCGCAGTCGCGGTCTGCCGGTGCCGGCCAGACAGAAAGATCTGATCGAAGAGGAGGAGGAGGAAGACGACGACGAAAGCCAGGTAGAAATATACACTCGCTATCCAATTATATTGTTTCATTCAGTACACCCACTCCACACACTCGCATTCTCCGGTCGACCGTCCTGGAGAGGACATGGGCGTTCGCCTACCGATGGGCGGGGCCAGAGGGGGCGGGGCCGACGACGAAGAGGAGGAGCTGCGATTGTTGGATGATGAGGCTGACGAGACGGTGAGAGGAGAGAGAAGGGACAGAAAGGGGATCAGGTATAGAGATCATGATTGAACTGTGGTCGGAGAGGGAGTGATTGAGACAGGATGTGGCCCTCGAGTCGTGGGAAAGTGAGGGTGGAGGGTGGTTCTTCCCGCCAGCAGATGTCTCTTCTTATGTGCCTGGGAGGCATCTATGATCTATTCCTAGCTGTGTGTGAGTGTTCTGTTCCTGTGTTGTGATATTCGAGACGAGACGCCGGGCCTCCCGCAGGACATGAGCATCGCATGCTCATGTCCTATAATACCACTACTATGTATACGGTTGTGGTATGATTGCGTATGTGTGCGATGCTCTTTGATGCGTTTTGTTTGAAGGCGTGCGACGAGGCTCCTCCGGTGGAGCAGAAGGAGAACAAGGAGCGGAAGGAGCGTCGGAAGCACCGACACAGGCGACACAACACACAACACGGTACGTCAACACTCACAACAGCCTCATATATCTGTCAGCTGTTTTGGCGTAGTGATTTTTTGAGCGATTGACTCGTATTTGACTCTCAGCTCGGCTGTTTCTATGTCTTTATAGTCCCTGATCACGCGTGTTTTTGTGTGTCAAAGTGAGGGGAGTGATCATAATGGTCGTATGGCGCATGCTCATAATCCTCCCCTTATTGATATCCCGTTGTTGTGATGATGGGAGGGCGACTGGGAGGGAGGGAGGTGGGATGAGTGACATTGTCTCCTCTTCTCTCTCAAGCGATGGCTGCTGACGAATACGCGATTCACATGCAGATGGCCGACGAGGAGACCTACAACAGCGATGGTCGGTGGTCCTCCTCCGTCTGCTCCTTCTCCTTCTTCATCATCACTCCTCCTTCTCCTCCTCCTCTTTCACGATCTCTGTTTCGTAGTTGGATGGCAATAGGATGGGGTTTAGTGATGTGTTTGTCTCGTGCGGCGGTCACTCGGGAATGTTCTCGCCTCTCTCTCTCTCCCTCCCCCCTCTCTCTCTCTCTCTCTCTCTCTCTCTCTCTCTCTCTCGTTGTATGATCCCCATCTCTCTTCGCACTGGCCGTGTTACTCTTTCTACTACTAGTTCCTGCTTATCTCCCACCGAATCGCATATTGTTGTAACAAATAGAGGTGACAAAAGAAGGAAAGGAGGCGAGTGCGTGGCCTACCCGAGAGACGAAGAGAGAGAGAGAGAGAGAGAGAGAGAGAGAGAGAGAGAGAGAGAGAGAGAACGGTCGAACAACTATTGGGAGCTCAATACTCAGTTAACTGTGTTCGACTGTCTGTGTTATTTCTGTACTCCGATAGAGGCTACTCGATCGATTGATTATTGATTGCCTGATGGACGATGAGGAGCAAGTGGTCGACTGTGGTGTTGCATCCTCAGATGCCCGACCAACGACTCTACTATGACATGAAATACCTCGATCTAGACATCAGAGGTGACGTCAAGGACTACACTGTCTGTGAGGGTGTGTTTTGTGTTATGTGTTGTGTTTCAGGCGCGCTACCGTACCTATCCCGCCGTGCTCGCAAATCTATCGTGACAGGAGGAGTGGGTGGACCGCCGGTCAATGTACACTCGAACGACTGGAAGGATATGGTGCAACTCAGTCAGGTGGGGAGAAGGAGCAGTGGGAGAAGGAGAAGGATCAGTGGGAGAAGGAGAAGGAGCAGTGGGAGAAGGAGAAGGAGCAGTGGGAGGAGGAGAAGGAGCACTGGGAGAAGGAGAAGGAGCAGTGGGAGAAGGAGAAGGAGCAGTGTGAGAAGGAGAAGGAGCAGTGGGAGAAGGAGAAGGAGCAGTGGGAGGAGGAGAAGGAGCAGTGGGAGAAGGAGAAGGAGCAGTGGGAGAAGGAGAAAGAGCAGTGGGAGAAGGAGAAGGAGCAGTGGGAGAAGGAGAAGGAGCAGTGGGAGAAGGAGAAAGAGCAGTGTGAGAAGGAGAAGGAGCAGTGGGAGAAGGAGAAGGAGGAGGAGAAGGAGCAGTGGGAGAAGGAGAAGTGACGGGGGAAGATGACGCGACGCGCGCATTTCACTCTGACTCATTTCATCGTTGTTTGTTGCCCAAATTCCTTCTCATTGCATGTTTACTTTGGAGATTATTTTGTAGTTGGGTGTTTTGGTAGAGTATGCGATATTTGCGTCCATTTATTTGACAGGCGCTGAGAATGTCTATTAGCTGTCAAACTATTTGTGATAATTGGACTCAAATGTTGTCTGTTGTCAACTGTATCTCATCATGTTTAGTTTCGATCGGTATATAGGTGTGTTCTCATTTTGGTTTACTGATTACTCACACTCTGTGAGTATAGTAACAATACTCCCACATTTTGATACGTATCCCCACTCACAACCGCTCAACAGAATACCAATAGTAACTATATTTTAACGACTGATGTTCTGATCTGACGTTTTTTTTGAGTGACGCTAGAAATAGACAGTACTATTGAAAATGAGTTTGTAAATGGTTGTTTGGCGGAGGCGTGCGTGTCCTGTCTAGCAGCGAGTGTTCCCCGAGGGGCAGCCGATCGGTTTAGCGGGTTATGCCCCTGATCGCTTCTGTATACACCCATCTCCCCCCCCCCCTCTCCAACCGCTCAATTCTTCTTCTGCAAATGGAGTCGTTTGGTCTCCCTCCGTCATTGTGTACCGGTATAATCAATGTGATCTCTCTCTCTCTCTCTCTCTCTCTCTCTCTCTCTCATTTCTCAGTGAGTGTGTATGACATGTTATCACCAGGGTTCGCTCTTGTTATTTTCTGTTTGCGAGTTGGAGGCTAGTCTGACATTTCCTTCTCACTTTTGTACTCAGCATGTGATATAAAGTGGAGATAGAAAGGTACTAGATCTGACTTTTGTATCTGGACAATCGCAATTGAACTCCTGCTTGAACTCTTCTTTTTTGTGCTGGCGTGTTTTCCTCATCATCCGTCTCCGGTCTGCTCTTTTCTTTGTGCGATCTCCTCTGCACACACCACCCTCAAGCGACCTTTAATGGTTGCTTTTCGTTTTCGCCCCAAATACGACACTTGTTTGGGTATGATTTGAGAATTTGAGTTCCCACTTATGTACAGAAATCTTTTTGTACTCGCTCGAAACTGTGTACTCGTGTTACTCGAGTGTAGGTGTGTTTTGTGTTATTGTTTCCTCGATCGGTCTGTGGTCATTCATTAATCGAAGTGTTCCATCTTGGTTTCTCATGATGTATGTTGGTGATGATTGTCAGTGAACGTCATGCCTTCTTCTTCTTCGGCGATGAGTGTTTCTTCTACTCTCATTCCCAGGCTGACGTGTCTCGTGTCGACTTTCCTATGTTGAGTTGAGACAAACATCATTTTTTAACAGTCTTTTGTCTTTTGTAGTTGTAGCTTGTGTAATGTTATAGTGCCATCATATAGTCGGGTTGGTTCCTATATGCTATCCGTGACATTTCACAAGTTGTGCAGTTTCGTGCAACACAACCGTTTTGCCTTCAAATATCCAAAACGCTTTGCTAGAGGGAATCGAACCCTTGGACAGCTCGCAACGATCGCGCTGGCGGCGCGCTCTACCACTGCGCCATTGAGGCTCATTCGCAGAGGACATTGAATTTCGCTAATATGTTTGCTCGTTATCTCTCATCATTGCACACTGAAGAAGCCAGTGTAGCTAGATGGGCTCTCTCTTCGATATCTTAACCACTGCCTCTGTGGCGCAGTGGTAGTGCGCGCCGCCAGTGCACAATCACCGCGACCTGTCCACAGGTTCGATTCCTACTCATGCAAGCGTTTTGGATATTTGATGACATACATGTTGTGTTGCACAAAACTGCACGACATGTGAAATGTCACGGATGGCATATATAATCCAATCCGACTATATGTGAGTGGAATGGGAAGGGTAGCCCCTGTGAGAGGGGACGCAGGGGTAGATGCTATCTGCCCCAGTGGCGGAACAACCAAAAAGACAGTTCGATTCGAGAAAACCAGCGAACCCCAATTCGCTCCACAAAGTTACCACACCGTTCTCTCACCATTTCTATGTTACTGATTTTGTGTAATCTCTCGCTAATCTGTTTCTAGTCCTAGCGATTTATTTCTGTTGTAGTCGCTCAAACAACGATGAACTGAGTGTGTGTTCTTTCAGTGCGCGCCACACTTTCCATGCGTTCTTTGAAGAGTTTCTGTGGCAATCGCAGCAGTTGCTAGTTGAATTGGCGGGTGTCAGAGTGAAGGAGAAGGAGCAGAGGAAGGAGCAGGCGGAGAAGAAGGAGACGGAGGAGGAGGGGGAGAAGATGGTGGTGTTGCAGCTGGGTGGAGTGACCGGAGCGGCTGCCGGCAACCGCAAGTCGAGCGGGCCTGCCGCCGTCGGACCGGGAGGAGTCGAGGTGGCACACGGCGGCTCTCTCTCTCTCTCTCTCTCTCTCTCTCTCTCTCTCTCTCAACGTTGCATTCAGCGTCCTGACCGTCCGAGCACTCCGGCGACGCATCTCTACACTCGCATGGGCAGCGACGTGGTCAGTCTTCCTTTCCATTCGATCACCTCTATTGATTCCTGTGACAGTGCGAGTGATTGTTGTGGGAACGTTGTATGGATGATGTGTAGGAAGAGGCTATTGAGTAGCCGAGTGAGAGAGATGAGATGTTGCGATGAGATGCGGCCGCGCCAATTGAGCCACCACCGTTTTCCGCGCAGCGCAACGCGTTTGATTTTGCAACTATGACGAGATGGGAGATGGAAGGATGACGTGTGTGTTGCAGTCGCTGAACCGTCAGAACTGGGTGACGGAGACGTTCTGCCGGCGGGAGTGCGCCAAGTTCATCCCGACCAGCAGAGACCCGCACAAGTGAGTGGACGACGATCGATGTGCATGCGTGTTGCTGGCAGTCGAGATACGGATCTGTGTCTCCGCCGTTCCGTTTCTTTAGCCGCCGTGTGATTGTGCAGAGTGGAGTGTTGCAGGTGTGGCTGCGGGAGGCACTACGACGCGCACCTCGACCTGCGGTCACTGACGGAGGCGTTCCTGCGCACGAGGTGTGGAAAGGAGGAGGGACAGAGGGGAGAGGGTGGTTGCAGGACGCAGTACACGGAGAAGGACCGTCGGCGGAGCGAGGAGGACAGCGCGGCTAGCGAGGCGGGCACAGTGGCGCGCCACCAGGCACGGCGCACACGCCACCCCGCCGCGCCCGGCGCCGGCGAGCGGTGGAGCATCAAGAAGCACACCATGTGTCTGCCCACCAACGCATTCGGCACCATCGAGTTCCAGGGCGGACCGCACCCGTACAAGTCGCAGTACGTGCGTCTCTCGTTCGACTCGGAGCCCGCCAATATCATGGCCATGTTCGAACAGGTGCGTCGCGTTGACACTGGTTGATATAATAGGCTCGCACTTAACTCAGGATTTTTCGTTGAAAACATTATCGTGGATTTTGACACTACAGTATACAAAACGAAATGCACTGCATATTGTTTTTGCCGTTCGTATCTCTACTCATCAGGTACTCTCACTTGGCCACGTGGCGTAGTGGTAACGCTCTCGCTTAGGAAGCATATGTCCGCTGGTTCGATCTTGGGTACCCAAGCAATATTTTGTCAAATTGAAAACATCATCGAAAAGGTTCTCATCGTTGTCTAACCACCCTAATGTCTCTCGTGAAAATAGTAGAACTCATTTGCGAGCCTACTATATGTACTGCTGTATTGTAGGTGTGGCGTATCGCTCCCCCGAAGCTCATCATCACTGTGCACGGAGGAATGACCAACTTCGAGTGAGTGCGGGGGATACGATGGAGAGGGGAATGGATGTGTGTTTGAGTCTGCAAGCGAAGCTGGCGCGCGTGTTCCGGAAGGGCCTTCTGAAGGCAGCCATGACGACGGGGGCGTGGATCATCACCAGCGGAGTCGACGCCGGAGTCGTCAGACACGTCGCCGCAGCCCTAGAAGGTAGTCTCTGCTCTCCTCTTCATATCCCTCTCGCAACCTTCCCTCTCATCAGCATCCGGTTCATCTTCTCGCTCGAAGATTGTGTGTATCGGTATCACCCCCTGGGGTCTTCTCAAGAAGAGAGAAGAGCTGGTCGGGCTGGTGAGTCAATCAGTATGTGGCATTTGATTATTTCTATTTTATCAGGACACTGTCGTCCCGTACCACCCCCACTCGTTCTCCTCCAAGAGTCGATTCGCGACGCTCAACAACCGACACAGCTACTTCCTTCTGGTCGACAATGGAACAGTCGGACGGTGGGTGAGATGAAACTTGTTTCTCGTCCATCACACTTTCCCTGTTGCAGGTATGGAGCGGATGTGATCCTTCGCAAGCGACTCGAAACCTACATTGCACAGAAACAAAAGGTATCTTTGCTTTTTTTCATCATTTGATGTGTTGTTGACTGTGTTGTGTGTAGATCTTCAACGGCACCCGCAGTGTACCCGTGGTGTGTGTGGTACTGGAGGGAGGCAGCTGCACCATCAGAAGCGTCCTCGACTATGTCACCAAGTCAGCCATCCCCCCCCCCCCTCTCCCCCTCTCCCCCCTCTCCCCCCTCTCCCTCTCTCATCTCCTCTTTCCAGCATCCCTCGCGTGCCGGTGGTGGTGTGCGATGGGAGTGGGCGGGCGGCCGATCTGCTCGCATTCGCCCATCAGTACGTGCAGGAAGACGGGTGAGTACAGTACCCATGCCCTCCCTCTTCTCACTACTGGTTTACTGGAACCATTCTACTGCAAATACTACCCTTTCATTGTTCAAAGGAATTTCATGTGTAATGAATTTTTCACGTTTTCCAGTTCGTTCCCCGAGGGAGTGAAGCCGCAGCTCCTTCAACTCATCGAGAATGTGTTTGGATACGATGAGCATCTGGCAGAGAAGGTTGGTTTCATTGAACGAGTTGCCTATGTGATATGGCTTGCAGGTGATCGCGGAGCTGACGATGTGCGCGCAGCAGAA
Source organism: Rhabditoides inermis (assembly GCA_963966185.1). NCBI lineage: Eukaryota > Metazoa > Nematoda > Chromadorea > Rhabditida > Rhabditidae > Rhabditoides > Rhabditoides inermis. Next base: position 24,977 of record CAWZYM010000035.1, on the reverse strand, counting down.
GAACCTGATGACGGTGTTCCGACTGGGGGAGAGGGGGAAACAGGACGTGGACTATGCCATACTCACCGCACTCCTCAAGGGACAGGTGGGGGGAGAGGGGGGAATGGGGGATGAGCGTGTGTGTGTGCTTGTAGAACCTGTCGGCTGCGGACCAGCTGGCGCTGGCTCTGGCGTGGGATCGCGTGGACATCGCGAGAAGTGACATCTTCGTGATGGGGCAGGACTGGCCCGCGTCCGCTCTCCACAATGCAATGATGGAGGCACTCATACATGACAGGTACGCACCACACACCCAGCACACCCAGACAGCAGCCATGCAGGGTGGACTTTGTGCGACTGCTTCTCGAGAAGGGAGTCAGCATGCAGCGATTCCTGACGATCGGCCGCCTGGAGGAGCTGTACAACACGGACAAGGGACCGGCCAACACTCTGTACTACATCGTGCGAGACGTGGTCAAGATCCGGCCGGGATACCACTACAAGTAGGTTCCGGGTGTATGGCATGTGCACGCCTGATTCCGTCTCCAGGCTGCCGCACATTGGCATGGCTATCGAGAAGCTGATGGGAAACGCGTTCAAGTCCCTCTACACCACCACCGACTTCCGCCACAAGTACACCTCGTTCATGAAGAAGTTCAAGGTGGGCGTGGCGAGGAGGGGCAGGGCGTGATGGGCGTGCGTGTGTTGTAGAACCGTCACAAGCTGTTGTCGTCGCACGCGTCGCAGCACCACAGTGCGCACCAGGGCGGGCAGCCACGCAGTCGGGGCGGGAGTGCTGCGATGAGCAGACAGAGCACGGAGGCCGGCGGGCTGTCCTCCCTCTCCGCATTTGGAGGAGTGCCCGTCACAGAAGGACCCGCCAGCGAACCCATGGTCGCCGCGCCCAGTGGAAGCAGGGCCCTCTCCAACCACATACTATGGAGGAGCGCCTTCCGCAGCCATGTCAGTTAGCAATCGAAACGAGCGTGAATGACTGTGCATTTGTGTGGTTCAGAACATGGTGATGCGTCCGCCGCACCTGGAAGGAACCAAGGAACCGACAATCGACTTTGACGACGAGCTGTCGACGAGTGGGGTGTCAGACAGCTCGAGGGAGTACGAGTTCCGATATCCGTTCAGGTAGGCCCATGCCTTCTCCCTCTACTCTCACTCTCTCGATTGCAGTGAGCTGTTGTTGTGGGCAGTGTTGACGAAGCGCCCGCAGATGGCCAAGTGTATGTGGCAGCACGGGGAGGAGGCCCTCGCCAAGGTGAGCACCTGCCTGCCAGCTCGCATTGCTTGTCCTCCCAGGCTCTGGTGGCGTGTCGCCTGTACAAGTCACTGGCGAAGGAGGCGGCAGAGGACTACCTGGAGGTGGAGATCTGCGAGGAATTGCGACAGTACGCAGAGGAGTTCCGGCAGATCTCCCTCGAACTGCTCGAACACTGCTACCATCAGGTGAGTGGAGGAGGAGGAGGGGGAGGAGGAGGAGGAGGAGAGGAGGAGGAGAGGGATGGCTTGCAGGACGACGCGCAGACGCTGCAGCTGTTGACGTACGAGCTGTCGAACTGGGGCTGCGAGACGTGTCTCTCACTGGCGGTCATGGTCAACAACAAACAGTTCCTCGCACATCCATGGTATGAGAATGACGGAGAGGGGAGAGAGAGAGAGAGAAAAGGAGGGAGGGGGAGGGAGGGAGAGAGGGAGGGAGGGAGGGAGGGAGAGACAGACAGAGAGAGAGGGAGGGAGGGAGAGACAGACAGACAGAGAGACTGTGTTCTTTCAGCTGTCAGATCCTTCTGGCTGATTTGTGGCACGGCGGACTGCGCATTCGAACGTGAGTCCTATTTTCTAATGTTTGTTCTGATGAATATTTGAATGTGTTTTCAGTCACTCGAACTTCAAGGTGCTGGCTGGCCTGGTCTTCCCTCCCTCCATTCTCATGCTCGAATTCAAATCGAGAGAGGAACTTCTGCTGCAGCCGCAGACGGCAGCCGAACACGAACACGACATCAACGAGAGCAGCAGCAGCTCCAGCAGCAGGTGGGCGTGGCCTGAGGGGGCGGAGTCTGACAGAGTGCTCCTAGCTCTTCCTCCTCGTCTTCTTCGTCCAGTGATGATTCGTCGAGTGACAGCGACAGTGACGAGGTGCGTTGATCATCTGTTAGTTCAGGACACTGTGTGATCACTCTCTGTCACCTCGTGTTTGGTTGTGCGTGGTGTGCGTGTGAGTGGGTGTTAGTGTTGCGTTGTGCAGGGTGCGGATGGGGAGCGTCGCCGCAGCAGCCACGCCGACTCGGTGCAGTCGCTCAACCTCGCCTCGGTCCGTTTTGGGTTTCCTTCCCTCCTTTGTTCCCATGCTTGTCGTGTGCACTGTTGTTCGACCGTTGACAGGGGTTCAGTGGTTGATTGTAGCTGTTCCACTCGCGTCGCAAACGAGCGCGGCGATTGGACAAGACAGCGGACACAGACACCAGCCATGGACTAGAGAACGGAATCGCCGACAGAAAGTCGTATGGTGGGTGAGATTGTTCGGAACGACGTTAAGAAGCTATTTCCAGTCAACTCTGGCGTGCCGACTCCGCACCAGCTACGCACGAGACAACACTCGTACAGGGAGCCGCGAGAGAAGGGCGGAGGAGAGGGAGGAGGAGGAGGAGGAGGAGGAGGAGGAGGAGGGGGAGGAGAAGTGGGGCGGCTGGCGGGTCTGATGGGGGTGTTGCGGGGCGACAGCCGGAGGAGCAGTGTGTTCGCGAGCAACGGGGAGCTGGGCAAGGTGGCGATGACCCAGCAGAGCGACGACCCCTACAACGTGGCCGCCGAGGGGGAGCCGAACCTCGCCAGACGGGCCGTCCTCAACAGACTCGGCGCCAAGATGGTCCGTCCACGCCCGCTCACACACTCTCCACCGTGCCTTTTCAGAAGCCGATCAAGGTGCGTCGTCGTCTGTACGAGTTCTACGCGGCTCCGATCACGACGTTCTGGTCGTGGACGCTGTCGTTCGTGCTGTTCCTGTGTGCCCTCACCTACGTACTCCTCGTCAAGACACCCCCGCAGCCCACGTGGCTGGAGTGGCTGCTGCTCGTGTATGTACTCGCATTCGGAATGGAACACACTCGAAAGGTGCGCCCAGCCAGGAGCGGCGAGTCATGAGAGCACGTCGTTTCAGTTTATGATGGCCGAGATGACTCCACTCTGGCAGCGGACGCGGTTCTTCTTCTTCAACTACTGGAACACGATCACCATGCTCGCAGTGATCAGCTACGTCGTCGGGTTCGCGATGCGCACTATGCAGTGAGTTGAGAGAGACGGAGGGGGAGAGAGAGAGAGGGAAGAGAGTATGGACAATGCCTGTTCAGGACGGGTCAGCTGCGGTCGCACGGTCGAGTGATCCTTGCGTGCAACTCTGTGTTGTGGAGCATCAAGCTCCTCGACTTCATGAGTGTGCATCCGCGTCTCGGACCCTACATCACAATGGCTGGCAAGATGGTGGCTCCTCTCCTCTCCTCTCCTCTTCTCTCCTCTCCTCTCCTCTCCTCTCCTCTCCTCTCCTCTCCTCTCCTCTCCTCTCCTCTCCTCTCCTCTCCTCTCCTCTCCTCTCCTCTCCTCTCCTCTCCTCTCCTCTCCTCTCCTCTCCTCTCCTCTCCTCTCCTCTCACCCACGCCCCTTGCAGATCCTGAACATGACATACATCATCGTGATGTTGTGTGTGTCTCTGCTCGCCTTCGGACTCGCTCGCCAGTCGATCACCTATCCCAACGAGGAGTGGCACTGGATACTCGTGAGTCGACACGGAGACAGGGACAGATGGGGACACGCTGGTGTTGTAGGTGCGCAACATCTTCTACAAGCCGTACTTCATGCTGTACGGAGAGGTGTACGCGGACGAGATCGACCAGTGCGGGGACGAGGCGTGGGACCTGCACGCAGAGAACCAGAGCATACCCATATCGGAGGTGTACGGCACACAAGCCAGTGAGTGGGTGGACGGAAGAGGGACAGGGCAGAGGAGCAGGCGAGTGACATGTTGATTGTAGACACGTGCGTACCCGGACACTGGATCCCGCCCATCCTCATGACCTTCTTCCTACTCGTCGCCAACATCCTCCTCATGAGTATGCTCATCGCCATATTTAAGTGGGTATCGATTGAATATCGATTGGATCGATTGGATGAATTGACGTGCTTCGATTGCAGCCACATCTTCGACCAGACGGACGAGATGTCGCAGCAGATCTGGCTGTTCCAGCGGTACAAGCAGGTGATGGAGTACGAGTCGACGCCCTTCCTCCCGCCCCCGCTCACGCCCTTCTACCACGCGTGGATGCTCATCAAGTATGTGAGGTGAGTACCCCTCCTTCTCCTCCTCTTCTTCCATCCACCCCTCACCCCACAGGTGGCGCTTCGATCGACGTCGCATGTCCCGTGCTGTCAAGGACTCACCCGATTCCAGAGAGAGATACAGGAAACTATTCGACTTCTCGCTCAGTGAGTACTCAATTGAATTATTTATTGTAGTGCATGTGATGTGAATCATTAGGATAGAGTAGAAGGAGGCATATGAAGGAGGGGAGTGGAAGGAGTATAAGGAGGAGACAACGACTGGTTAGAACACATGACTCGGTTGACGATGGCCTTCTCCCTCTGCTGACGGAAAGGGTTGCTGCTGATGCGAGCGCGGTAGCGCGGCCGGGTGGGCGGGACTACCGGGGCGGGTCGAGTGGGCGAGGCGACGTGGACGGGCCAGATGAAGCGGGAAGTGTTGACGGGAAAAGAGGGAGAGTATGGAGGGGTGGGCGGAAGAGTATTCTTGTTCAATAGCTCTTTGCACCTCTCCACTTCTCGCAACCATTCCTCCATCACTTGGTCGACATTGTAGGACATATGAACGGAAGGCAGCTGAAATGGTTGAGATGTGAGCAAGTGACGACATGCGTACCTTTGCTTTGGGTTTGTCGAGGGCAGCCGCTGTAGCTCGGTTCACAGCGAGTGCGGAATGGTGGTTGCGAGAGTCGGGGCGGGGAGTGTAGCCCATGTTGAATAGGGGCAGGATGGCGCGAGAAGAGTGCTCGTTCTGGAAGACGTCGAGAAGAGACGCTTCGTACTGTTGGATGGTGTCGTCAGACATGATGGAAGGACTAGGGAGTGAGAGTGCGGGAGAGGGAAAGGGGGTGGGGTCATGTACTGTGCATTTACGACTGCTGTCGCGTATCGCGCATGGATTGTGAAAGGGGAAGCAGCAGCAGACTCGCGTATCCGATGGATACGGTAGCAACTGAGGCGAGGCTGTGTTGAACTCTTTTAAACAACTAGAACGTTATAAACGTTATTTATTTCCAAGATATTTACAGTATTTACAACATCATGTTATGAATATCGAGACATGCGAGGTATTGGTTCAATTGTACACGACGTAAACAGGGAAATGGGAAACGGGTGATTTGGAATAGTCTACAGGATGGTACGAAGCTCCTCACTGCTTGCTCGGAGATCGGTTGGGAAACGGGATCCACTGGAATTCGGAGTCAATATCAATTGCGATGTGAATATGAACACTACCTCGTTGTTGGGTATGTGGAATAGTTGATGGACAGAAGGGGCGTCGAGAGGAGTGTGAATGTGGATGGAGGAGGCGTCGACGGACAGCGCGTCCTCGAGGATCCAGTGGCCGTGCTCGCGTGTCTTCCTCTCCTCTCTCTCCGCGTACTTGGCAACTATCAGATCGCACACTCGGTCGAACTGCCTGTACTCACTCTCTGTCAGGTACTCCTCGATGCGATTGCCAATCGGAGGGACCTGGAGGGAGAGATGGAAGAGTAAAAGGAGAGAGAGAACACACTCAACATTGTTGTTGATGTATTCGACGAGGCTGAAGGGGAAGCGAGTGACGCGAGGTGCCTTGGAGGGGGTGGGGGTCGTCGTGAGGAGGAGAAGGAGGAGGAGGAGAGGAGGAGGAGACGACGAGGGGGTTGGACGGGGGAGTGAGCAGGTAGCTAGGAGTCATGGGAGAGTCACCGGCTGGCATCTCGAGATGACCAGTCACTGATTGATGAGATTGTCGCGCATTGGGCACTCCGCGAAAGGGGGCGTGGCCAATGTTGTGTCCTAGGACACAAAAGTGCGTGCCTTGTGGCACGTGATGTCACCGTATTTTTGTTGTTTCACGGTTATGAGTCGTTCTAACAAGGGACAAATGTGATGTTGAAAATCATGGAGGTAAGAAAGTCATGGACGCCTTGCAATATATACACTGCATTTCGATTTTCAAATATGAGTCGTACTGTAACCTGGAAACTTTTATTGATACTGTGGTGTCTATTTGGCAGAGTGGTATGACGACTGGTCGCTGTCGATATCGTCGAGGTGCGCATCGGGACTCTGCCGCTTCTTCGCTTTCTTCGCTCCGCGCACCTCGGACACCTCGATCACCTCCAGATCCTCGTCCTCCTCACTCTCCTCGGTCATGTCCTGCAATGACTGGATCAGTCCGCTGTGGTTCCTGCCTGTTACCTTGTCGGTCTCCTCGGCCCCAGCCACCACGTAGTAGTCGTCCAGGTCGACCACTTCGTCCGACGTCACAGGCTGCACACCAGATGTCATCACATCCCATCACCCATAATCGCCTCTCACCTCAACACTCGGCGCTTTGTTGACTTCGGTAGCGGTGGGAGCACTCATGGCGTGTTGTGGAAGAGGCGAGGGGAAGGGAGTGTTGTGAAGGCGGGTGGCGCGCCCACAGTACACTCGCTCCCGTTTACGATCCAGCTGCGTCGAGGGAAGCAAGGGGAGTGTGCCTGTGGCAGGATACCATACCAATCTGTTTCACTCGCCCACTATTGCGAAATCGGGGACACGGTGTGAGTGAAGTGTGATTGTTGCAGAGTTGTTCCTGTCTCCGGAGCAGGTGGAGAAGCTGCACGATTTCGAGGAAGACTGTATGGAAGACCTGTGGAGGGAGAAGGAGACGAAGAGGAACACGAGCAGCGAGGAGAGGATCAGCCGGACTGCGGAGAGGTGGGAGGGAGAGGGAGAGAGAGAGGGGAAGAGAGGGGAAGAGAGGGGAAGAGAGGGGGATGCATGGGGCGGTTGCAGGTCGGAGCAGATTCTGGCGCGAATCAACGACCTGACCACCAAGGAGACCCTGATGAAGGAGAACGTGCGAGAGATCGAGAACCGGCTGGAGACGATCGAGAGCAACCAGGTGGGAGAAGGGGAGGGAGAGGAGAGGAGAGGAGAGGAAGGGGTGATTGCAGAGGGAGGTGCTGGAGTGCGTTCGCCAGCTGAGCACAGCCCTGCCCCTGCTGATGGCCCATGTGACGAGAGGGGGAGGAGGAGGAGGAGGAGGAGCGCAGAGGGAGTCGGCTGGTGGGGGAGCGGCCGGCAGCGCCAGTCCACAGCCAGTCGACATGCCACCACCGGTTAGTCACCCCCTCCCCTCCCAGTCTTCCCTTCTCACTCTCTCTCTCTCTCTCTTCAGTTCACCCCGGCCCCCGCCGCGTCGACCCTGTCAGTCGACAGTTCTTCCACTCAGCCGAGTGTGCAGCCCGGCCTTCGACATCGCTTCCGCACTGCCACCGTGTCGGGTGAGTGAGAGAGGAGGGGAGGGGGAGGGATGTGTGTATCTGTATACTTCAGGTGTGGAGGAGGCGGCGAGTGCTCTCTCGTACGCGCAGGATGCTGTCCGATTTGGATCCCTCCTCTCCCTCGATCCCTGTCAATACCAATCCCAGTCTTCCGCTAGACAGAGGAGGTCAGTTCTCTCTAGACAGCTTAGATGATATGTGTGTGTGTTCAGTTGCCATCCTCGTCGCCAACGACACGACGAGTACACTTCGATCACGGATTCGATCGCCATCCACGCGATGGACAGGAGACACAGAGACGAGGTACGCACGGGGCTTCGTGGGTGGTCTTGTCGTCACGTCAACTTTCATTTCTCTAGTCTGTGGATGACATGTGTAGTCCGTGCTGTGTTGACTGCACCGACATGGTCGAGGAATTGGAGGAGGAAGAGGTAGAGGAAGGCAAGGCCACGCCCCCTCTGTCCACGCCTCCCTCTAGGCCAACACTGGTTCGCGTCGCTTGGTTCTGTTGAGAGTGCGCAGCCCCCCCCCCTTTCTCCCTGTCCTCCCTACACCCCCTGCTTATTCACATTTCGAAACAAATGACTACCCGGTGTGGCTGTCGATCACTCCTTCGTGTCTCCACTCTCTTCATTCCAGGATGACTCTGACGGTGCTTCTTCGACGGGAGGCATGCCGGCGAGTGTGGGAGGGGGCGGAGCCAACCTAGGCGGGTCGATGCGACGGCGGAAGGAGAGCAGTCAGGAGGCAAAGGGCAAGGAGAGGAAGCAGGTGGGTGGAGAGGGAGAGTATCGGATGAATGTGATGACAGGAGTGTGTGAGCTCCTTGCTGCGAAGTGTAGCCGATATGACACTTGGATACTGGGTATACGCGTGTACAACCACACCTTTTTTTCTGAATTCGTGTGCATTATTTTTGTCCTTTAATCATTTTGTGAGTGACTATAATGTGGAAGGATGTGTTGATGGCTGGTTTGGAGGTGAGTGAAACTGCGGAGGAAGAGGAGGAGGAGGAGGGAGAGCCGCGAGGCCTGCGAAGGGCCAAGCCCAGCTTCGTGCAGAGACACATCTCACTCTACAGGGAGTACGAAGAGGTAATGGAGTAGCGAGTAGTTGTATCCTTTGCCCTCTTTCAGGAGATCGCTGGCGGTCTGCGCGGTCAGCCTGCGACGGAGGGGGAGCTGACAGACATGCAGAGTGAGGACGACGACGAGAGAGACCACCGCGCACTCAACAGCTGCACCAGCAGCAAGGTACGCCCCCCGTCTTCTCACATGTGCTCACCTCCTCTTTCAGGAGTGTCTACAGTTCCGTGTTGTGAACGAGACCGAGTCTTCGCAGCCCCGTCCCTCCCCCGAACCTCGGCAAATCGACGAATCCAAGGTCTAGCAGTCGAACACGTGCACCTTTTCATTGTTGATACGTTTCTATTTAGGTACTATTGCTTGTTAGCTGATCAGTATTGTGTATTGCTAGAGCCCACAAGACTTTCTATCTCTTCCTATACATATTTGTGTGTGTTGGCGTTGGCTAGTCTAGCATAATCTTCTCTCTTCTCTCACATTGAGAGCGCAGCCCCTTGTGAGACACCGGTATGCCCCCACACACGCGTCCAACTCTTGCTCCTGTCAGAGCTCTATCCCCCATTGTATAATATTTATGTGAGAGATTGCTATATTGAGAATATGTTGCGTGTAAATTGTTTCGATTGATCGTTGGTTGTTGGTATGGTTTATTCGTGGCGCGTTCGATCGATGCTCTCGATACATTCACCGTGGGAGGGTCTCCCTGGGTGTGGTCGTTGCTGCCTGTATGGTGGACGTCCGAGACTCGTCTCCCTCCTTGTTCTCCTCGTCCCTCTGCCCCGCCTCCTCCGTCTGCTTCCTGGCCCTCTTCCTCAACCTGCGCATCTTCCTCCCCCTCCGAGACTTCATCCTCCTCCTCCTCTTCTTCATATGCTGCTCCTTCGCCCTCCACTCCATTTGCTCCTGCACGCTAGAATTCTCATTCGGCCTGAAAAAATATCTCTCTCCTCTCATTGTTTCCTCCTTCATTAGACTGCTTCCTCACCTTCTCACTCTTCCGTTGTTCTGCTTCTTCTTTCTCAGTTTCCTCGATCGCACAGTGTCCGAGTTGACAGCGGGGCGCGCCGCCGGGTAGTTGCCAGACACCTCAACCACTCCATATCCACCCCCTTCCCCACTCGAACTCACCTGTTCCTCCTTCTGTACACTGTATTGTGGCGGAGCGACCCGTAGAGGAGCGGACACGATGGCCTGTTCTGTCGGCGGCGTCCGGTATCCCTCCGTCGTTGTGGGGTATTCTGGAGGCGCTGTACTGTATGCGGCTGCTGTCGTCGGTGGTGTACTGTAAGCATCGGTGAGCGGAGGAGTACTGTAACCTTCGGTAGTTCGCGGTGGAGAAGTACTGTATTCCTCCGTCGTGGGCTGGACGTATTGTGGTGTGGTAGGATAAGTGGGTGGAGAGGTGGGATATGTGGATGGAGTTGTAGGGTAGGTGGGAGGTGTGGTGTATTCGGGCGGCGCTGTGCTGTATGCAGCGCTAGTCGTTTCCACCGCTCCCGGGTATGCAGCCCTCTCTGGACAAGGGCAGTATCCAGCGTCGTCTCCCGGCGGACCCCCTCCCGGCTCCCCGTCCTTCCCGGGCGTACCCGCTTCTCCGTCCTTGCCTGCTTCTCCGGGCGGTCCGGGCGGTCCTGGCTGGGGCTCGGCGTATGCGGGTTCTTCTCCAGGAGGTCCGGGCGAACCGGGTGGCCCGGGCGGTCCGGGCTCACCTGCCGGCCCTTCCTTCGAGACTGCTTTTGTGGCGTCGTCTCCCTTTTCCCCGGGCGGTCCTTGTTCTCCTCCGGCCCCCGTCTCCCCGGCGTCTCCCTGTGACCCGGCTTCTCCCGGCTGCCCGTCCTTTCCAGCTTCTCCAGCAGATCCGGCCTCTCCGTCAGGACCAGGCGCCCCTGGGGGTCCGTTCTCTCCCGGTGCACCAGATTTTCCCATCGGGCACTTGATACACTCTTTTGGTGTGGCATATCCAGATTGAGCCGAACCATCCTTGCCCGGAACTCCAGGCGGCGCATCCACTGGAATTTATCGTATACGTTTATATGGGCTGTCCACTCACGTCCGGGCGGTCCGTCGTGTCCCGGTAGTCCCGGTGGTCCGACGCAGTTGCACTCTCAAATATCACACATCACAACTGTTTGGTTCTCGTGCTCACTCTGTGGTGGTTGTGTGACGGGTGCAGGTCTGTGAAGTGCCTGTGCGTATGCGGGGGCCGCTGTGGCATAGGGAGTCTTGGCATATGCCTGTCGGGGGAATCGGAGATGTGATGGGTTGGCGCGCACCATCGTCCGCCACGCATCGTCACTGATGATCTGGACAGACAGTTGAAGGGAGAAGCAGAAAGGGGGATACCTTAAATTCGGCCATGTCTCGACCCACGGCGTTCTGTAACGAGTGGATCTCGTCCACTATGTAGAGCATGTGCAGAGAGCAGACGAGTAGAGCGGCAGAGACGCAGGCCAAAGAGAGCTGCACTCGTAACACACCCTCAAAGAATTAGAGATCGAGATTGTTAGGTTATGGGTTCAGTGAATTCTGACTCCTATTCACCCTGTCATTTGGGAGAATGTGGGTGGATAAGAGGGGGTTGCCCGTATAAATACTATGACGTCACGCTGAGAGATGCATACATATATGCCTGTATATGGCCGTGTTGTAGCGAGAGAGGATGGAGTGGTCTCGTCTCTTACTATTTCTCTCTCTCTCTCTCCCTCTTCTCTCTCCCTCTTCTCTCTCTCTCTCTCTCTCTCTCTCTCTCTCTCTGCCATCGGATCCAGTGCTTTGCTGCAGTCTCGGCTAGGCTACACTGCATCCTAATTTCATTTATAAAGGCGCTTTGCGAGACGCGAAAGCCAGTCAGCAATTTCAACCATGCATCAAGATATGTAATGGGAGTTGCACTTTTTCATCCGGTTGAGGTGAGAGGTGCTAATGACAGAGAGGGTAGAGTTAGAAAGGGCGATTCTACTCTCGCTTATGACTGAATGTGAGTCGTGCGCTATTTGAATAGGTGCGTGCCAAGTGCTCTTTTGGATGGCAGTATGAGGGAAAGGGATGTGGAGAGACGGCTTACCATTGCGTTCCGCTTCCCGCAGTCGTTTGCTCACTCCTTCTCCCGTGTTCTTTTATATCAGTTTGCCTCACTTGTTCCACTATTAATTACATAGTGATGGTATGGCATTTGCTCCACTCGATTAGCCCTTCGTAGGATGGTACTCTTCTCCTCTCTCCTCTCTCTGTGTGGCCTGGTTCCACTTCTCTCCTTCACTCTCCCCACACTCTCCTGATTAATTGACTATTTTCGTGCAATTTCCTGTTCGGCAGAGGGAATGTGGCTAGTGGCTGTTTCCCCCGTATGTTTGAATCTACCTGAGCGAAATTGTCTTATCATATTTGTCATTCAGCAACATACGTAACGAGTAATCATCCCGCCTCCCTTCTCACATCTTATATCTTGTGTCGTATCTTGCATGTGCTGGTTGTGGATGTTGCATGTATAATATCATTGGCGCATCCCACAGGCTCCCTTATGTGCACTGCTTTAATGAAATGAAAATGAATTCATGTCCCTTCTGCGCGATTATTTAATTTTCATTTGTTGAGTGGGAAGTATGGAGCCAGTATACAACATTGCTTCTATTCAATCATGTATTCTTGCGATGACTCACTGTTTCGTCAGGCATGTCGGTCCCTCTATTTCAATTCATGTTTATTACGTGTAACGAGAGGGTCTTATATGTAGAACACTCCATACATGTTATTATCCCACCCCTCTTCATATAGCCAAATAACAACGAAACAATGATTCATTTCTTGTCTTATGTGAAACACATGCAGTTGCTTTGCCTCTCTTCGTCTTCCCTCTTCCTATCGCACAAGCCTCTGGCTGTCTCCAATATATCGGTGTTTTTCCCGGATCATATTTCTTTGTTTCGCCTAAGCCTAGCACATTTTATGTGTTCCCCGTATAATTATACAGAACGAAACAAATCAATACTGTTCTTTATTTTGCTGGCTGTGCTATTTATTCGATCTTTTTCTATATATATATATATATATATATTTTGTTGTTCAGTGCCGTTTCGAAGAAAAAACTTCATCTACTCGAAAAGACCATCCAATTTCCATATCAGTTTCCGACTATGTGAAAAAAGTATTTGCACACTATAGAACACTAGAACAGAAATACCTTTAGTGGTAATTTTCGGTGTTCGTCTTCGCGATTGTTACGTGGGAATCGGAATGCGAGATGATTGACTTGTGTCGGCTCGGCATAGAGGATTGTTGAGGGATGATGGAGAAGGGATTCTGACAAGTTTGTATCATCGAGGGAATATGAGAAAGGGAGAGAGCAGAGACGGATAGACTGAGATCCTGCCTTATATGGCATTTCACCATCGATGTGCGGGGGTGCGTATAGCGGGAGAAGCAGGGATCGATAGGAGAGTGCTTGCGAGAGGTGGTCTCCCTGTCTGTCTGCTCCTCCTCTTCTCGAACACTCTATCACTCCCTCTCCCTCGCTCACTGTCCCTGGTCCCTCTTTTCCGGCTGCTCTCTCGCCACCCGCCCTATACCTTTTAGACGATGTGGCATCTTTTGAATGTACGTAGCCTCCTATTCACTACTTTCGCGAATCCGTATTTTATCGGAATTTCAATCCTAATCGTTTTATTCAATTCACAATGCTGAATCATGCTAATTTGTGTGTTTTCTATATGGGCTCTTAGTTTGTTCCTTGTTTGTGTTAATATGTATTACTGGCGACTAAAAATCCAAATCGTGACGCCACCCCGCAGTGCGGGAATGAAGTTTTTAGGTGTTTATATTTAAAAAAAAATTGAATTTGAAGTTGTCAATCATACTTCTATTATCATTAGAATATGATGAGAAGTGCTTAGAGTCGAAAATAATAATTCAGAAAGACGTAGTAAGGAAAAGTGTGGCGTCACGATTTGGATTAATAGACGGAAATATATGTATTTGCGTGGGTGATGTGTGACGCATGCTCGCCTCGCCTCGCCAGTTGCGCTTTCATTTCGAGAACAGGATGACTTATGTATGTGTTCAATGAGTCTTGCTCTATTGTGGATGGGTGGAGTAGGCGGCTGGTTCTCCCGTCTTCTTTCCCTCTCCCAACGTGCGAGGTGACGCTTTCCCATTGTCACACTCACCTCGCTTTCGCCACTTTGCAACTCCCCTCCTTCATCTCCCTGATATGTCCTCCTTGTTCTCTCATTTGCGTATCTCAGTGTCTGACAGCATTGGCTTCCCTCCTCTCCCTCTTCAATTATTCATTCATAAGTCATCTCGCATCATCTCCATTTCCTCATCTCTGCCATTTCAAGCTTCCCGTTCCGAGTTCATAAATATGCGTCGAGTGTGTCGTTTGATCGTTTCGCAGTGACGTGCCCGAGTAGGGAAGATGAGATTGTGTGGCGTTACAGACGAGTGCTCGACACCTGTCTGCTTCCAGCAGCACTCTCGTCTTCCAGGTCTATCAATCTAGGCACACAGGTGAGGTGTGCACGGCGCGTTCCTTTCTCATTGACTGTGTAGGTGTGAGTTATGCCGCTCGCGCCACTGGGAGAAGACCCCTTCCGGGCCAACACCCCCCTTCCGCCCCCATCCAACCGAGCCAGCGAAACCGACAACAACGTGGGTGGTCATTTTGTATTGTTGAATTTAATTTATTATCATTATGTGAGGAGAGGGTGTCAGAAGGAGATATAGAAGTGCACGCTCACTTTCTATGACTAGTGTCTCGCCGCGCACACAAAATGACTTGATGCTGACCCTTTGCGGGTAGATCACTCATGCTCCCATGCTCCTGCGTCTATGACCGATCTACCTACCAGCTCGTGCCGTCTGCACTCTGGCCTCTAGAATGGGAGCCTACCATATACTAACGTGCGCAGTCTAGTGCGCACTTGCCTTGTTCTCTCCGTCTCGCTACGCTCTCCGTGGCATGTGGCATCCGTGGTGTGGGGCGATGCCTATCCCCACCTCGTTCTTCCTCGATGGGTCGGGTCGCCGGCAGCCGGGCGTGGTGCCGGAGCCGTGCCGCGTGGAGGAGTGTGGCCCGGGAGAGTGTCTGCCCCTGCTGCCGCCTCTGTCCCCGCTCCCTCCCCTCGGGGGCCTGTCCGCACTCGGCCGACTCGGCTCCTCCCAGCCCATGGATCTCGGCCTCGACGACTCCATCATATCCATGTTCTCCAATGTCACTGGAACAGAGTTCGAGGTGGGTCTGTCCGTCTGGTGATTGGTGGATACAGGACTGGGTGTATATTTGCTGTACTATCGGCAATATCCAGCCGTCCCGGCTACTGTGCGTTCTCTGTGTGTTTTCCCCGATCGCTACAGGCTGTATTGTGTATTTGTGCTAGTATATTTTGGATAGTTGGACTGTTTTCTATGTACGAGGGACAATGTCGTGTTTGCTGTGATGAAATACAGAGGATGCGAAGACCCCGTTTCTGGTATGCAATGCGAGTGGGATATACAAAAATCTGTTCAAACAAATGACGTAGTGGGAAAAGTGGGCAAATAAGGATGGGGCGGTTCAGATCAGAGAGACACACAGGGCATTCCAATTGCACAATTGGAATCCAAGCCCACCGAGGATCGAGCGGATCTGATTAACATATCACTCGAGTTGTATTTTCTGTTCCTATGTGCGATCAGCTGGGTAAAGCACTGTCCAAAGCCGTCAAAACACTCTGCTTCTTCTACGGAGTAACGTTTTAGCATTTGATTGATTGTTGATTGATTGATATCTCGTTGTTTCAGGCGTCCAGTGGAATCGGGATGGACGTGGATGGAGACGACGACTCGATGATCGATAAAGTGGGTATCGATTTATTTATCGATTTACCTTTTTGTTAATTTTAAATGTATATATAGTCGGATTGGATCCTATATGCCATCCGTGACATTTTACACATTGTGCAGTTTCGTGCAACACAACATGTATACCTTCAAAGATCCAAAACGCTTAATGAGAGGGAATCGAACCCATGGGCTGCTCGCAACGATCGCGCGCTGGCTGCGCGATCTACCACTGCGCCATCGAGGCTCATACGGAGAGATCATTGATTCTCGCCGATATGTTTGCTCGTTATCTCTCATCATTGTACACTGAAGAGGCCAGTGGAGCTACATGTGCTCTCTCTTCGATCTCTTAACCACTGCCTCTATGGCGCAGTGGTAGAGCGCGCCACCAGTGCGCAGTCGCTGCGTGCTGCTCATGGGTTCGAATCCTACTCATGTACGCGTTTTGGATATTTGTTGACATACATGTTGTGTTGCACAAAACTGCACAAAATGTGAAATGTCACGGATGGCATATAGGATCCAAACCGACTATATGGCATTCGTGGGTTCTATTCGTGGTTCGAATGACGCAACAGTGACAGCTGCAATAGCTCTCCTTTCGAGATGGCGTGATTTTGTTTTTCGCAGCTCGTCGTGGGTTTGTAATTACAATAATGTACGAATTGCACACACGAAACGGGCGAGTGACGTGTATGCGAGAAGCGAAAAAAGGAATAGGTTTTGTAGACTCTCGATTTTCCCAAGCAATTGCACCATGATGTATCTGTAATTGTTTAATCTTTCGTGATGTAAGGTCTCTGAAAAGGGAGAGCACATGTCGGCATCACAAGCTACTCCCACGATCTTGGCTATTCTCTTCCGATTAGAAGACGTGCAGTGTGTTGTTTGTATTGTTGCGAGGGGATGTGGGGGAGAGTCGTGCGGGCTGGCTGAGTGTCGTTACTATTCTGACGTGTGTGCCCCGTTTCCACTCGTCTCTGCTTCGTTTTTGAACGGAAGCGGTTTTATTTCTGTGACGAATGGAAGTCTTCCAAGGAGGTTATGAGGCTGGGATAGCTCGCATACTCTCACCACGCACGCAATTGGGGCATTATGTAGGGCGGACGAGGAAATGCCAATCCACTTTGACAAGGCTGATTGGGCACAGAGTGTGTGTGATAGGGCGATGATCGCATTGTTTTGTCCCGTCACACCTGCAAATCGGATCTGATTGTGTGGGAGAAAGGGGGAAAGAGACAGTGTCTCTACGTATCTGCAATAGACAACATCTCTTTGTAATGACCCCTCTTGCAGTGTTACCCACTGTTTGTCTCTCTCTCTCTCTCTCTCTCTCTCTCTCTCTCTCTCTCTCTATCTCTCTCTCTCTCTCTCTCTCTCTCCGTAGCCAAGCCACATAATTGTATATTTCAATGCCTCGTGTTCCCCTTCTTTTCGTTTCTCTGAATAGCCAGTCTTCTTTTATGGGAGTATTGATGAATAGTTGTAGACTTGTTTCCACTACACAATGTTTGCCGAACTAGCTTTATGTATGGAAGAGAGAGGTTGAAACACACCAACGCAACAACGTAACAACTCCCCAGTCGGTGTGCCAGCTTGTTTTCGCTGTAACTTCTGAACCGACTCCCGAATACTGGGCTAATTCGCATGCCATGAAAAGAGCAGTATCACACTCGTCACTGTCCCGGAGTGAGTGTGAGAGGGCGGTGAGAGAGTGTGCGGAAGGAGGAGGAAGAGGGAGGCGGGAGGGAGTGAGTGACGTCGCTCGGCCCCGCCCCTTCTTGCCGGTGTCTCCTCTCGATACTGATAGAGACTGATATAGTGCCGGCCATTCTGGTCAGTCCGCCCTATCCATCAGCCGTGCTTGTTTCTACTACTGTATTCTGATTGAGAGTACCTGTACATCATTTCCTTCTGCCTCATTTGATGCACTATGAGAGTGCTCACTACCAACTTTTCACCTCGACTTCGACAAATTGAACACAACAATAATGTCGCCAAAGTGAGTATGATTCGTAGGTTGTTTGGTAGTTTCTGAGGATTGAGATTGTTTTCCCTGGGAATATTTATAGGAGAGAAGTGTTGTGCGAGAGAAAATGTAATAATCTCATTCGGGTGTGACTATGTTTTTCCATCGTCACGCAATGAGTGTTATGATATCAAGATTTACTCGATATGTTCAAACTTGAGTACTTTGATGTATTGGAGTGAATAACGTGACTTGAATTTGTACGCAGGCTTCTGTTGGGAATACATTCACATAATACACACATGCACTTTCGTTTCCTTTCTCGACATACGTCGAATTGCCCTAAGGTCGTGCCCTTTCATCCCTACGTCTCTTCTCTCCCACCTCTCTCTCCTCTCGCTCTCATACCTTTTAATGTATTTCTTGTGTGCATCGCACTTGAGAGGATTGGAGCGTAAAGGGAAGCTTGTGTGGTGGTGATGTCACCAGTCCGTTTTTGCCCTGCTGGGGTAGCCCTCATCTCTCCATCCCTCCTTCTATCTCTTCTTTTCCCTCCCTTCTCTCTCTCTCTCTCTCTTTTCCGCCTCGGTCATTAGCTCAATTCAGCCCTCACCCTCTGTCGCTGCCGCCATATTATGGGAGGAAATGTGAATTATGAATTGGGCTGCTGACGTGTTAGTATGGGTGGATGAAATGGAATGAAAGGTGCACGCTTGTTTATCCAGCTGATAGTTCACACCATTCGCTGCTCTCACACAGTGATCCGCATGCTCCTTTCTCTATTACCCCTCTCTCTCTCTCTCGCTCGATTCGATTGGTGAATGAAACTGTTGTGGGCTAGACGTCTCTATGGTGTAGTGTTGTTTCGTGCAGTCTGCTGGGTGCAGCTACGTGGTAGTGTTTCATAAATCAAGCTGTGTGAGAGAGATTGTCGACCACTTGCTTGTGCCGACTACTCTTTCTCTCTCAATATTACACTGATCATACACGAGGTATTAGCGATATTACATGATTTGGTCTAGATTGCGGGTGTTCGCTCGGTTTTTTGTTCTAGTGTTTTCACACACAGAGAGACGATAGAATGGGTGTCGCGTGTCTTACAACACTGACTAATCGACGAAACGGCTAAGTCGCGGAGAGGAGAGGGATAGAGGGGAGGGGAGGAAGGAAAGGCATCACTGCAACATGGTACACTGCAACAACACTGTGTCAATTTGTATATCTAATCGCATACCGTACTTCACATAGACAACTACAATTGCCAACTTGAAAACATTTGACGCATGCAAAGTTTTTAATTACACAATAACAATATACTATGAATGAACTAATATTTATCTATTCTATTTTAGCTGGACGATGAGCTGGCGGAGATTGACATCGGAGATGTTCGAAAGGGAGGCGAGAAGGCCGATCCCAGACAGTTCGAGCTACTCAAGGTACTCGGACAGGGCAGCTTCGGAAAGGTACGCAGAGAGAGGGGGAGGTAGAGGTAGAGGTAGAGGTAGAGAGAGAGAGAGAGAGAGAGAGAGAGAGACCGCTTTTTAAGGTGTTCCTGGTTCGCAAGATCCGCGGCCGCGACACAGGCTCCATGTATGCCATGAAGGTAAGGAGGGGAGGAGAGATGGCCCATCTCACATACTATCTGTTATTCATTGCTGCTCTTCTAGACATAGCCGGCATTGTTTGAGGTTGTCCCCTGTACTATGACACATGTGACATGAATGACGAATGAGAGTTGTATGATAGACGATGAGTGCATCATTATTGTACTACAGGTGCTGAAGAAGGCGACTCTGAAGGTGCGCGACCGACTCCGATCCAAGATGGAGAGGAACATTCTCGCTCACATCAGCCACCCGTTCATTGTCAAGCTCCACTATGGTTCGTCTTCCTTCCCCCCTCTTCTCTCACTCTCCCCCTTTGCAGCATTCCAGACGGAGGGAAAGCTCTATCTCATCCTCGATTTCCTTCGCGGAGGCGACCTGTTCACCCGACTGTCCAAGGAGGTCATGTTCACGGAGGAAGACGTCAAGTTCTACCTGGCTGAGATCACCCTCGGTCTGCAGCATCTCCACTCGCTCGGCATCGTCTACAGGGACCTCAAGCCAGAGAAGTGGGTTACTGTAGATACGCTCGGTTACTGTAATGGTGATTCAGTATCCTACTGGACGCGGATGGTCACATCAAGCTGACGGATTTCGGACTGTGCAAAGAATCATTGGACAGTGAGAAGAAGACGTACAGCTTCTGCGGTGAGTGGAGGGAGGACGGGAGGGAATGAATGGGAGTGGCTGCAGGCACTGTCGAGTACATGGCTCCTGAGGTTGTCAACAGGCGCGGACACTCCACTGCTGCCGACTTCTGGTCCCTTGGAGTCCTCATGGTACCACGCCCCCTCCTCTCTCTCTCTCGCCGCCATTCTCTCATCGTCTCGTTTCAGTTCGAGATGTTGACTGGCCGTCTGCCGTTCCAGGGCAATGACCGCAAGGATACGATGAACATGATTCTCAAGTGAGGGAGGGATGGCAGTGTGAGATTGACTGTGTGGTTGCAGGGCCAAGCTGTACATGCCGCACTTCCTCTCCTCGGATGCACAGGCCCTTCTCCGAGCCCTCTTCAAGAGAAACGCCGCCAACAGACTCGGATCCGGACCCGATGGTGCGTGCGAGGATGGGAACATGTGGGAACGGCATGTCAACGAGTTGTGTTTAGGGGCCGCGAACCTGAAGGCGCACTCGTTCTTTTCCACCATTGACTGGACTGCTCTGATGGAGAAGAAAGCGACGCCTCCCTTCAAACCCACCCTCGCCACCACAGACTCCACTCTCTACTTCGATCCCGAGTTCACCAAGAAGACTCCGAGGGGTGAGTGAAGGAAAAGAAGGAGGGAGGGACAAGTACAGTGTAGCAAGCGAATTTTTGCTCCTGCATCCTTCTTTCACTCTTTCCGATTTTCGATCTCTTGCCATGCGCGCGCAGAAAAAAACGATCAGCTGACTTGGGGAGAGGGGGGGGGAGTTGTCTGATTGACAGGGGTCAGACGAGAGAGGGGAGGGAAATAGTTGAGAGAACATGGGGGTAACATTGAGTGGGGTGGGGTGTGATGTGATTGCAAGTGGATGGTGTGAGAGCAGAGGAGGAGGAGGAGGAGGAGGAGGAGCAGAAGTAGGAGTGTGTTGCCTTCTAGATTCGCCGGCGCTTCCTCCGTCGGCCGCCTCCCACGAATTGTTCCGTGGATTCTCCTTTGTCGCCCCTGGAGTCGCGGCCGCCGTCGACGCTCACGCTGTGCCTGCGGCCGGACGGTGCGCATCTCTCTCTCTCTCTCTCTCTCTCCCCTCTCCCCCCCCCCTCTCTCTCTTTCACGTTCCATATTTCAGCCCGTCTCGCACTCTGATCCCCACTGCCAAGACGTCTCCGTTCCTGGATGACTATGAGATGCACGAGGTGAGTGGGAGCAGAGGAGGAGGAGCAGGAGCAGGGGAATGAATGTGTTGTTTGAGGAGATTGGCCGGGGCGCGTTCTCGATTGTGCGTCGTTGTGTGATGCGCACTACGAAGCGGGAGTTCGCGGTGAAGATGGTGGAAAAGGGACGGAGCGACCCGAGCGAAGAGGTCGACATTCTCCTCCGACACAGCCACCACCCATTCATCGTGCGACTGTTCGACGTGTACGAAGACGAGCACACAGTGTACATGGTGGAGGAGTACTGCAGGTGCGAAAGGGAAGGAGAGGGGGAGGAAGGGACAACGAGAGTTGTGTGTGTTGCAGGGGCGGCGAGGTGCTGGATCGTCTGCTGCAGCACGGCGCTCTTCCGGAGAGGGCGGCCGCTGCCCTCCTCGCCAACCTCACCCACGCTGTACAGTACCTCCACAAGCACCAGGTCAGCTGCCCCTCCCTCCCCTTCCCTGTCCAACCCCCTCTGTTCAGGTAGTGCACCGCGATCTCAAGCCGTCCAACCTGATGTTCGCCAACGAGTCTTGCGACGCGGAGGCGCTGCGACTCGTCGACTTCGGATTCGCCCGCCAGAGTCGCGCCGAGAATGGCATGCTGACCACTCCCTGCTACACTGCCCAGTTTGTGAGTGTCCCCTCTCTCGTCCCATCTCACCCCCTCTCTGCTCGCAGGTGGCTCCCGAGGTGGTGAAGCGACAGGGCTACGACCGCTCGTGTGACATGTGGTCCCTGGGTGTGCTGCTGTACGCGCTTCTGTCGGGGCGGGCTCCGTTCGCGGCCGATGGAGACGCGGCGGCGCGCAGTGGAGACAGGGTCAGTATGGACGGACCCGAGTGGACGGGCGTCAGCCAGCACGCCAAGGCTCTCGTCCGCGACCTGCTCTCCGTCGACCCCGCTCGCAGGCCCACCGCCGTGCAACTCAGCCAGCATCCCTGGGTGAGTCATGCAGCGAGATGTGCAGGCACTGACGTGGTCGGTTTCAGATGCAGCCGCAGCAAGCGTCGTCGTCGTCTTCGTCGGCGTGCCAGCCGGGTGCTTCCTCGTCGGCCGACATCCGAGGCATCAAGGAGGCTCTGGAGAAGACGTACGGCTGCCTCGATCAGTCTCCCAATGTGGAGCTGTGTCCGGTGGAGACGTCTGCTCTCGCACAGCGCCGCCGCCTCATCCGGCCCTACTCGGCTATCAACGTATAGCCACGCCCACCGTGGCTCCGCCCACTCTGCCTCCGCGCCTTGCCTCCCACCAGCTCTCTCCCTAAAGTTTTAAATGTATATATTGCCTCTCGAGTGTTTTTTGTATCTCTCTTTTTTTGTATTTTCTAGCCCGAATCTATTCAAATCTTGCAGATTTTGTGATTTCTTTGCAAATTCCCAGAGTATACGTGTGCGCCGAGTGATCGGCATAGACCACAGGCCCCGCCCATTGTGGCTCCGCCCCCGCATTCTTTCACTTGGCCGCGCGCCAATCACTGATTCATATAATAATAAGAATAGTTTTACATATCGATGTATATTTCATAATGTCTATGGTAATAAAATGTTCTGTCAATTATTGACTGTTAGCTATTCTTTTACCGAGACATAGAAGACTCTTCATCTGTTTTTTTTGTAGTTTTTTTTTCTCCGAATGTGAAAGTGAAATCAAAAAGTTGAGCGTAAAATATTTTTGAAACCATGTTCTCACCGTTCTCATCTTGACTTACTAAATATATTAGGTTCGAAATGAGCTCGACTTTTCCGGTGGAAAAAAAAACTTATCGTGATTTTTGCAAACATTTGATCGAACTATCTGCTCACAAAAAATTTATTTCAACAGTAACAACAATTCAACAATCGTAGCGTAGACAAGCTGTAAACAGGTAAGTAACGTAAACAAGATGTGAAGAGTGCTTTGAAAGCTACAAGATTCTTGGTGGTCGGTCTACATGAGGCAGCAGTCGTCGGGGAGGGGTGGGTGGCCCCTCTGCAGGTGCGCCTTCGTCTCCTCGTGCAAGCGGCGCGTCTCCGCCTCCTCCTCCTCGTCCCTCTCCATGTCCATCAGCTCCTCGTGCGACATCAACCCCTCCACCAGGCTCACCCTCTCGTGGCTGACGAGGCTGGAGAAGCGCTGGATGGCGCGCGCCTGCCTCGCCGCATCGTACGGCATACACGCCACGTGCAGCTTGATGGTAGGGTCTGCAAGAGGAGGAAGGAGGGTTGGGAAGACGAGAGACGACTCACTCTGCAGCATAGCCTCGAACGCGGTCTGCCAGAACTGGAAGTCGACCCTCTTGCGAACGTCGATCGGAAGGATGAAGAACTCGGTGAGCTGAAACACACATGCTAAGAAGGAAGAAGAAGGAGAACGTACGTTGTGTACGTACTGCAGGTCGTCAAGGTAGTCGGCCATCTCCTCCCTCGCCTCCGCACTCAACTGCGTGGGCTGCAACTCGCCCGTCAGCTCCGAGACTGTAATACGAACACGAGGCTGGGAAGATTGAACATTGAACTGACTGGTGGAGTAGTAGACAGTCAGCTCGTCGCAGTGCTCGGCCATATTCGGAAGCGCCGCCAGACTGCAACAGTGCTACCATACACCCACACTTCATCCCACCATACCTCGTGTGAGTGCAAATGTGGAGGACGATCTTGTGTATGTGGAGTTCAGTCTCATCGAGTGCATCGGCCAGACACTCGACCCCGTCGAAGTACATGGTCATCAGCCGCGCCGACAGCTCGTTCATCGAACGCAGCGCCTTTGACATCCAACGCTACAACCAGCACTTTCAGAGAGACCATGCGGATGGGCGTACCGCGTAGGCGACAATGTGCTGGGGAAGGAGGTTGTCAAAGATATCAACAGAGATGCCGTCGGCCAATTGAGGACACCCCGAGTCTGCAATAACACACTATACAACAACATCGGACATGGTAAGAATAACAAATAATAAAACTGACACTCAGTCAAGTCGTCCCGGAACCTGGTGGCGAAGAAGTGAATGCAACGGAGGTTGCGCAGGCGCGCCAGCTGAGTATGCAGCGAAGGCAGCAAGAAGTCGTACTTCTAAAAATATATTTGAGAAAAATAATATTAAATTACAACCAGTATATTTATGAACTGACAGCCTTGAAGCGTCCATCAGGGGTATTGTAGGCGCCGTCGCGCCCCTTGAAGTCCACGTGGTTGATGTTCGGCCCGAAACGATCAATCAGAGCCTCCACGAACGCATCTGTGAAAATAATGTATTGAGATTTAAAAAAAACACAAGATTAAAAAAACCTACCCATCTCGGGCGGGTAGCTTTCGCGGACCCACTGTGCATCCAGTCCATCGTACATCTGGAACGAACGGCTCACGTGCCCGAACCGAACCTCCACGTCCACCAAACAGATCTGGAAAAAACCGATGAGAGAAATATCGAACATTCAAAATTCAAACCTCATTAGGCGTGGTGATGTGGTTGATGTAGAGGGTTTCGTCTCCTCCCTGGTACACGCAGCTCTTCATCTGATCCACAATATCCGCTGCAGCACGAGACACCTGACTCAGAGCATAACGCTCCTGCAAAATGTAGGTATAATTAGTAACTATAATATCGACAACACTAAAAAAATCGAGAATCGACTCACGCCTGCTCCGAGGTGGAGGAAAAGCGTACGATACACTAGCTCCGGCAATTCAAATAACATTGCGCCGCACGACGGTCGGACGACGGCACTGCGGAGCGGGGGCGGAGCCTATGGCAAAGGGTGCACAATTGCACGTTAAAAATAGAATTGTGATGTAATTATGAATAATGCGGAAAAATAAATACGTTTTGTTTATAAATTGTGTTTGTGTTATGGATCGGTACTGCTTTATTTTTTTAATGACGCATAAACAATAATAAACACAAATATTAAAGAATCATGCCTCGACGGGTGGCCGGATCAAGCTTTATGGGCAGAAGGTAAGTCCTATATTATTGAAAAACGTATTTTGCAATGAAACGTTCAGTGCACGGTCCGTGAAAGCGAACACTGGTTACGCACGAAACAAGGCCGCAAAGAAAGCTGCGCTGAAGGCGAAGAAGCAGGAAGAGCAGTCTCCCCCGAACGACAACCAGCAA